>JARHVA010005830.1:380000-480000 GCA_037957365.1 Torreya grandis | reverse complement strand
AAGGTTACTAATACGAACTAAAATCATTGACAATATGATATTGTGTTTATTTTATGTTATATTTCAATTTATATTTCATAATTTTCATTTAGAACCAAGTTTTATGTTATATTGCTAATCCTTTTAGATAGTTAGATCCTCCATTCATTCATCATAAACTATAAGAATAAAATAAGCCTAAATATATAATCTTATAGATATTGCTAGTTTTGGTTATCAAGTTGTGTCTTTATGTTTAAAATAAATTGTATTATGTGAATGAGTTGTTATAAATCTATGGATTTATAAATTCAACCTACATAAAAATGTTATTTATATAATGGAATAATCTCATAAACAAACCAATAAATTATAATATTCAAAAGACTATCAGTTTATAGAATAACAAAGAATTCTTTTATTGTAATCAAGATACATTAATTTTATTTCAGCAACTAATTAATATGATTATAAATCTATCAAATACTCTAACATTTACACCACTAAATTTATAAAATTAAACATTACATTAATTATTTACAAATAATCTAAATTTTATCCCCACTACGGGTTTTTTTTACAACTACTTATTCATGAACTATTGAATAATAAATTGTAAACACCAAAAATTTGCCACAACTAGCTTTTGCCTAGACTTTAGAATGATTCCCACCAACCATTGAAAATTAATCCTAAGAATCATTGAATGTTCCAAATTTTCTTATGCATCATTAAACAAAGCTCAAAATTATGTATAAGGCATTTCTAATTAGGGTATCCTATCGTATTTAACAATAACCTCTCACAGATTCATCCCTAATCACCTTGTGGCATCACAACTATTAATTTGGCCTATAAATGTATTAAGTGGGGAACATGCACACTTAAATAAAAAGTTGAAAGAAATAAAATGATAACCATAATTAATTAACAACCTAAACTAGATTAAATGCCTATTTGAATTATCTTTTTTAAATTAATGAATATGTAAAAAAGGAAATTAAAAAAAATTAAATATCCTATCATTTTATCATTGCCTTTATGAGTTGTTAAGCTCTTTAAAAATATCCTAAAATATCTAATTTTGAGAACCATGCCTAGTAATTATGAATCATAATTTATTGACAACTATTAACTCTATCAGAGTTAGATTTGACTCACCTAGGTCTAGTTGGAACCCATTCTAATCATAAACTCAACCTTTAATCACCTAGGGTGAGAGTTAATTCTTAAGACTATAAATATAAGGGCATGCCTCTTCATTTCTAATATTAGATATTGTAGAGTTATTATGCAAGATTTATGCCATAAGACTCATGGAAATAGTGTTATAATGCCCAAAATATTAATCCAAGCCACATCACAAGCCATGGTGCTAAGTAGAGAAGGAGTTAAAAAACCTCCATTTCCAAAGACTTCTTGAAGCACAGGCCGATAAAGCCACTCAACAAATCATTTGGATCTCCCAAGGAAGGTAAAAGAGTTAAAGTCTTTTATGTTTTTGTTTTGCTTTCATTTAACATTTTATTACTAATCTCTCCCTAGTATTTAGGCTAGGAGTGTAAGTGTTAGTGTGTTTATTTTAGTTTTTATTTCTTGAACTAACACAATAGTAACCTCCCTTCTTGGATTCTCATGATCTACATATGGAATACCCAGTGGGAAATTGATAATCCAATGAAAGAAAGGAGATTAATATGTACCTCTTAGTTTTTCTAATGAATGCTTAATAATATTCAAAATTTGATTTTTAACTTTGTTTTCATGAAATTCTATTTTTTTAGTAACACATAGCTTACATAGAGACTAACTTTGATTCTACAAGATTGACATCGATCCATCCAGAACCGATGTCAAACCCTATGTGAATATTAAAGCATGGTATAAATTTGATGAATGCATTTTTATTAAATTTTATCTTTTTTATTTTGTGTCTAAGAGTTTGACTATTGTTTAACTAACTATTTGCCTACAAGATCTAGTGTTATTTATTAGTTTTAAGCTCATTTGGCTAATAATTATTTTTTTAAAAACTATATTCTATTTAATTTATTTTTACATGAAACTAACATTGATTTATGTCAATCAACATCAATCCATTTGGATTGACTGATGTCAATCCCTATAAGATTGACATCAATCCCTGTGTGGATCGACGTCAATCTATAAGATATAAAAATAGAGAAACCTGAGAGAAAAATTTTAAACATTATTTTCTCATTCTATTTTGTGATTCTATGTAGATAAAACCTCTAATAATTATAGGTCATAAATTATAAAAATATAAATTTGAACATGGTTAAATCTTGCACAATTTGTCTTTGGTGTTTAAAATGAGCTTAGTCATTTTCATGCTTAGTTGTTTTTGATTTTTTTTTGAAATTTTTTTAAACAACTAATGCCAAGGGGCCCAACCCTCACAAACACATTTCATTTTGGGGATTAAAATGAACTCTCACACTAGATAAATACTCTTAAGAGTTTCATTTTTATTGATTAATTGGTGAAGTTATTAGTTTCTAACAAAATGATTGTTGTATATATTCTCTCTCTGTCCCCTTTAAGAAAATCAAGTAAACAAAAGTGTTCATTATTTTACGTAGTTTATTTTTGTTTAAAATTATGAAAATAATGTCATTAAGGCCCTCCCCAAATTTGTATGATTTGGGTGATCCAAATGTGACCCTAAAGTCTTTTCACTTGTCTTTATTTTTCATGTATTTTGGCTTGTGAGCAGGAGTTCATCACCTCCTTATATGTTATTTAGGAAAAAATTGACCATTAATTCATCTCTTGGTATCATTTAAACCCCACTCCATAGTGGGGTATACAAATTGAGGGTGACCCAGTAGTATGCTTGTTTTAACCAATTAAAATAAGCTCTATTAGTGATACTCCATTTTAGACTATAGGGGCAACTTGGACATCACACTACACTGAGTAAGTGATCGATGTAGTGGTTGTGAAAAGGAAAAGACATTTTCAAAATAAACCAATTAATGTAGATCTAATTGACATGATTACATCTCTTATGTTATCCACCCTTGGGAGCATTCAAAAATGTGCAAAAATTGACAGATTAAAACAACCCCACTTATCGTAAACATAATGTTGATGCAGGGTGAGTAGCCCAAAGTTCCATGTCATAGTAAGATCTTGGGAGAATAGGAGTCCTAAAAACCCTACTTTTTGTGTGTATTTTTTTTGGATTAACACTTAAAATCCTCCCAAGAGTGAGTATATTAACAAAGTTTGGTAGTATTATGCAACCTTATTAGTTTTAAGATTTAGGATGTTTTAGTTTATGATAAAAGCAAGTTTTGAAGGGACCCCAAAACCCTTTAATAGAATCAAGAAAGATAAAGCATTAACAACCACTAGGAAAAGTAGTCCTGAAACCTACTGAAGAGCAGCATCAAAATCAGATTTTACAGGGACCTAAAACCAAAAACATAGTCCAATAAAAGTACCCAAGTTTTACAAGGACCTAAAACCTCAAAGAACTTACAACATAGTGTAAAGAATGATAAAAATATATATATCTTTAGCATTCTGCCCTGGCCAACAATGCAAGTTGTCATTGTAATAAACAGTAACGACACACAAGCATTAAGATTTAGGATGTTACCCTTAGGTTTTTATGTCATTTTATCCTTTTTTGAATGATCTTGAGTCAAAATATCTATTTTTATTTATCTTAACACATCAAAATGATTCTTGTTCATACATCACTCCTTTATTTAAGGAGGCATTATGCTACCTATTTAACATTATGACTTTGGCTTAGTCTTTAAAAATAAATTTTTCATGTGTGTCATTTTATTGAAAAGGGATATCATTATGTTGTCCAATTCATTTTAGATATTGTGCCTTTGATTCTTGAAACAAACCATTGATCATATATTTAGAGAATGATAATGTCCTTACATTACTCAAAATGCTTCAAAAACTTATTATCTTGTGTCCAAGTTCCCATTTCAAAACCAAAGCCACATGTGCCTTTTAGATCTTTATCTAGTGTCGTTATGTCATTAAATTTTGTCTAGCTTATTTGTTTAAAGAAGCCAATTTTTCTAAGTTGAGTTTTTAATTGACCTTGACAAGTTCAAATCCAAACATTAATTGTTTTTTGCTTATGCCTTGTGTAATTTTAGCTTAGACATCGATATTTCTCATTTATATTGTGTAACTTAGGTTAATTATTTATTCAATTTTAAAGCTATTGTTTGTACCTAAATTTGGGATAAATATCCTATCTTCCATATGCCTAGAGTTTCACGGATCAGACCAATTGACCAAGTTTATTTTTAAATATGAATTCCTAGTTTATGTTAAAGTGTTTCAGATTTATTATATTAAAATAACATACCTCATTTTGTTTAAAGTCTAGTTTTTGTGCTTTTTCCAAAAGACCTAACACATGCCTATTTTGATCCTAGATTTTATGCCTTAATTTGTCAAAATACCAAGAAACTTTTGTTTTTATTAGATTAAATTTTTTTGGAACACTTTGTACCTAGATTTTTTCATTTTGGTTTTTATTCATCCACTTGACATTTTTGTGTAAGACATTTTATGTTGAACTATTTATTACCAAATTTTAACATAGACATTTTGGAGATACAACTCCATCCTTTGACTAAATTAGACCAAGTTCAAACCATTTGTCTTTTGGACATTGTTTTTCATAGTTTGTATAACTCTAGGCTCTTTCTTATGAAGCATTCATAATTTATTTGAATATGTCTCACTATCCTCTTAGTGGGGCCATGTATAATCTAGGATATGATAATGTGGTTGCATAATATGAATTTATTCAAGACCCCTATGGTGATGATGTAGTTTTTGAAATGGATCTTTATCCACCTTACAACACTCAATTTGTGGAATAAATCCAATATCCTTTAGCTCACTATTTGGTCAACACATCTCCATAATTAGAGTAGAACCAAGAATAAATAACACACTACCTAGATATCATACCATTAGTTATCGACAAAGTTTAAAAACAATCATAATACATTATGATGCCATTGATATATGATACCTATTTCTTTAATCATTACTTGTTTTCAAACAAGGTGTTTCTAACTATTTTTGCTTTTCCACATTCAAAAGATGAAATAAACTAAGATAATAGTCAAGGGTTAGATGATACCCGGATGAGGTCTCCACACCATTATCTAGACGTTGAAGGGACTCCTCTTTGGATGTGGAGGATGACACATATAGAAGAAAGAGACTCAAACATAGAGATTGTTAGATAGAGATAAGGTGGACTGCCAAGTGATATGCTCGGTCCTAGAAGTGCAAAGACTTCCTTGTGGGATGATAGTCCACTGTTAATAAGCAAAAGTGTCAAAAATAAAGAAATGACAAATGACTAGCAAAGAGGAAATTAGATAATGTGTACTTGTTTCTTTACAGTCAGTCTGCCACAGTCACCGATGCCGGTATTCCTACCATTGTCAGTTGGTCAAGGTCACCAGCGTCAGTTAGTCTGCCGATGTCGGTAGGGGCAATGAGCCTAAAGGCTGGTGTTGGTTGGGGAAATGGCCTTGGATGGGTTCTGGGCAAGTCTCTGGTCGATGGAATGGTTTGGGGTGTCTGTGAGAGTTTTAGTGATTTGTGATGGGTTTGTAGGATAGAGAGTGTGCCCTGAAAGAGGGATCAGATAGAGGACAAGAATAAAAGGGAGATAAGGGTGAGAGAAGGCTCTTCAGCCTCTCTAGGAAGAGCAAATTGGGTTGTGTCAATAATGCTTGGAAATGGGTAGTGGGCTGATTGCTAATGTATTAAAAAGACAATGAAATAAAAACCAGTAGAAATACTTAGCTGTAAGTGGAGAGGTAGAAGTGCAGGAGGCCTATTTTTGTTGTGGTTGATGTGGGAGATGTTGTGCAACCTCCAATCTAGTGTGGAATGGCTGGTGTAAAATCCCTGAGCCTAGAAAGTACTATTAAGATGTTGATGTCTGCAAGAAGTTGAAGCACCAGAGAGCTTAAAGCCTAAAGTAGGTGAATTCATGTTCATGAGGGAGGTAACAGAAGCAAAAATGCTATCTTAAAGTAATTGACACTAGCAAAACCACAGACGTCGGCTGAATAATGACCGACGTTGGCAGTTGAAGAGTGGGAAAAGAGGATATGTTTAGCCTTTTTGCTCGTTCTTCTAACTACCAGGTCTAACTATCATTGGAAAATGGTCCAAGGTGGATTAAATGAGCGTGAGAAGTTAGTGGGAGGGATGAAATGGGGTTTAAGTAATTAATATTTGGCATGGGGTGAGGGAGGCATGGGTGATGTGTCAAGGGGGTTATTAATTTAAAATAGTTAATTTATTTTAAATTAATAATTGTGTGGATCAGGAATGTTTAGGGGGTGGACCAAGGAAACCAAGGGGGAGGATGACTAAGGGATAGACATGATTTCGGTGTCTACATTTGCCCCTTTTTGTCTTGTTGGTTGTTCTTGATAAACTACAAGATAAAAACAGGAGTTGGTTGCCCCAGGTATGGGATGAGGTGTTCCCCCCTCAAAGCAGGAGTCGAGGGAAGGGAACCTGAGATCAAGTGTCGATTTGATAGAGAGTGGATGGAAAGGGTGAAGGTTAGGGTGTGAACGCTGTAAAGGGTGGGATTGCGTGTATGCCACACCATGTGATAAGTAGGTCAAATTATCATGGTCAAAGGTCGAGGAGTGCTAAAATTGAAATAACTGGGCCCCAGCATTTAGTCGTAACTGATTGGGTTATTTGATCCAAGCTGTAGCTCCAATGGTCATGGTGTTCTAAGTATCTCAGGCTCAGGAAGTGCTCTTAGAAAGCATGAAAAAGGCCACAAGTAGTGGGGATCAACTAGAGCATGATCCAATACTTGTGGGGGTCATGGACAATTTGTTAACTAGTCCTAAGGTAGTAAGGGCAAAAATAACCAAGGCAAAGTTGTCTTGGAAGTGGTCATGGTCTGAGGAGATAGTCATGATCTCTAAGGTCATTGGTCGAGGATGGACAAAGGAATGGCCGAGCTAACCTCAGAAGACCCCATGTCAACTGAGTGCTACCTACATAGCCCCTATTGTTAGGGCCTCAGGCCAATGTAGTTCTCCCAAAAAGGGAGGAAGAGGGTCGAATTGGTTGATGTGGTTGGTGTGGTCATGAGAATGATTTAGCACATCCCATATGTCTGATGGTACATGCTTGAAATGATGAGGGGTAAGATGATGTTACAGCCTTTTCCATATGGTGTAATGGTGTATTTTGTAACATTGGTCAGGATTTTTCATCCCTAGTAATTGTCCATTTTAGGTGATGGATGTATGATAAAAATGAAATGAGTCTATTTATGCTTCAGCAAGTAATGGTTTATGCTTGACATAAATTGTGTGGTCGATAGTTTCCATGTGTATTGGTGTCCATAGAAACTAGTATGAATAGGCTATGAGAACGTTAGTTGTCTGAAAAAGGGTTTGGTTGGTTTGGTTGGCAAATGATTTGGGTGAATGTGACAAAGGTATAAGAAGTGAAAGGCGCATTGCTCTTTCATTGACAAGGACCATAATGATAGCATAGATAAGGGTTTTGCAAACAAAAGCCTCATTCATGCATTACATCTTTGACCATTGGTTGTGTTAGAGAAGTAATCGAATCACTTTGACATTAAAATGAGTTTGAAATCCCTTGAGTAGGTGATGTGATATGGTAGGATAGGATAACCCTTTTTAGTAGGGATGACTTTGCCCCTTTTTATAAGAGATCCTAAGAATGACTAGATGTCAAGTCCAATTTTTCTTTTTGGTAGACTGATCGATGCGGGAAGTCTACGTGGGGATGTCATTTTGTTGTTATGGTCATTTATGAAGCTGATTGATGTGGGAAGCTTCTAAGAGAGTGCTATGTGTAGCAAGATTTTTAGGCATAGCCATCCTTCACGAGAGTGGTCTATATTTTTGCTTTATATGTATAGGAGAGGTGTGAATAGCTATCCTTCGAGGGAGCAATCTATTAGCTACAACAATGATAGTATAGTAGTCCTTCGAGGGAGCAATCTGCCTTTATAGTTTCTGACTTTTGATATTTTGACATCTAAATTATTTTTGACTAAATTTGAGTCATGGACAAGACTATAGAAGTTTAAGGGCTCCCTTTTATTAAGACAAAGCATTCATACTTTATAAAAGGGTTACATAGGATTTGCTTTAGGGAAGCAGGGTTGAAAGAAGTAAGGATTAAGAGGACAAGGATTGATTAAGGGATGAGCTCAAGTTAAATGTCAAGTGAATGAATACTTAACTAACAGAAAAATGGTCATAGATGCAAGGCATTAAGGGGCTCAATTTTTGGCTAGTTTTCAAAAGAAGACAAACAATAAGTCCATGATCTATGCTTGTGCATCATGATGTAAGGTCTGAGCTAATTAGGAGAAAACTTGCCTCATTTGCTTCTTTCCAAATTGGTCACATGTTAAAGATGATTAGGAAGTTGGTTGATGTTTGGTTGATGCTTAGTCGAGGCTTGGTCGAGGCTTGGTTGAGGCTTGGTTGATGCTTGGTCGATGCTTAGTCGAGGTCGATTGGTTGATGTTTGGTCAATGTTGGTCAAGGCTCGGTCGAGACTTGGTCGAGGCTTGATTGGTTGATGCTTGGTCGAGGCTTGGATGTTATGATGATGTTTGGTCGATGCTTGGTTGATGTTTGGTTGAGGCTTGGTTGAGGCTTGGTCGAGGTCGTGATAGTCAATATAGATTCAAATTCCCCTAGTTATTTTGGTGATGAGGAGAATGCTTGAGAAATGGTTGGACTAAGGTAGCTGGTGGTTAGGGGTCTTCAGGTTGAACCTCCACTACCTGTAAGGTTTTGATTAAGGCTTGTCGATGTTGTGGAGAGCTTTGAATGAGGTCATACAAATATGTCTTCACAAAGGTTGGGTGAAGTTGTTTCACCTTGGAGTCATGAATTAGTTCTGAAAAAGTTGGTCGAGATGTGCCCAAAATTGAAATCTTAGGTCTTGATGGTTGAGGAGACTTGATGAATGGACATGTTTAGGGGAGAGAAACCTTCTCTTTCCCTTTATCCTGCATGATTTGTGACCTATTGGCCACATTAATGGTGTTGATTTCAAATAAAGGGGTTGAAGGTGATCGAGGGACCACAGTTTGATGATGGGCTCCCGATTTAGGTGAAGATGTTCGAGAGGCATGGGATGATGTCGATGGCTTAGTTAAAGGGTGGTTAAAAAGATCCTTAGTGAGAAGGGTGTCCTTTTTGAAGTGTTGACAAATGACAGCTTTAAGAGCATAGCAATGCTCAGTGTCATGTCCAGGTGTGTGATGATATGCATAAAATTTAGTGTCATCGAACCAAGAGGGCCTTGATCCAAGAGTTGATGAGTGTGACGGTGAGGAGGTGTGGGAGACATGAGATGGTGTTGGAGATTTGTTGACAGTATTCTTAGCAAGAGGGGTGTCTTTATTGATGAATTGGCGGATGACAACCTTAAGGGCACAATAATTTTCAGTGTCATGCCCAGGTGTGCGATGATATTGGCAAATTTTAGTGTCATCAAACTAAGATGGTTTTGGTTTGAGAGGTTGAAATGGTTTGATAGGCAGGAGAGTGATGTTAGAGGATTGTAATAGTCAATGTAACAGCAAGGTATAAGAACCTACTAATGGGTCTACGCGTTGTGTTGTAGTAAGAGTTGACAACTTCTATTTAGAAGCTATTGAGGGAGTGTTTCGTACCATCTTTTTGTTTGGTAGTGTGTCCAAACACGTAGATGACACTTTTGTGGTAGGAGGCATTGGATGTTTTGAAGGAGGTATGTTTTTGTTAGGTGTTGGTAGTAATGGATATAATTTGTTGTTGATAGGTGTTGGAGTAGGAAGCACTCCATTTGAGGTGGATGGATGAGGGCCCAAAATGGAGGGCAATAATGATGGTGGGAGAAAAGTTCTCCAATGTGGTTTAGTAGCCTTCTTTGGTTTAGTGTGAGGACTACTATTGTGAGGGGCAAGGTTTAAGTCTACCCTCACCAGATCTTCTTCGAGCGAAGTAGGTGAGGTGGTGAGTTCCTCTCTTGGCAGAGAAAGGATTGGAGAGTTTGGCTCTTTAAGAGGGCAGAGCATAGGGATGGTGATGGCTTTGGTGTGTGGTCAAGGAGTGGGGAAAGTATGATCCCTCATTGATGATAGGAAGGATGAGGGTGAGGCTATCGGTGCTGGTATGGTCAAGGCATCCTCTAATATAAGAGAGGTCAATGAAGAACTAATAGGAGAAGATGGCTCATCCACCTATGGAAGAGAAGTGGGAGAAAAAGGCTCTTCTTCTTGTGATGGACCAATGGGTGGGCTAACCTCTTCAGCTTGTGAGAGAGGTTGGTTAGGCATAAGAGGCAAGACCATGTTGACTATGCGTATATTATGCTCTTGGGAGTCATCGGTCATGGTCTGCACGTTGTTTTGGCTAGGGGGATGGTTAGGAAAAGGTTGTCTAAAGATGTTGATGTTTTGATTTGGGGGCACATTTGGGTTATCCAAAACAAGATCCCCCTTGTCTAGCATGTCTTGGACAATGTTTCTAAAATTTTTATAGTTGTTTATGTCATGACCTTTGATACGATGATATTGATAAAATTCATTTTCCCTATACCAAGCAGGGATAGGTTTTGAGGGGTCAAATTGAGGCAATCAAATTTGAGGGAGATTGAGGACCCCCTGCTTGATAAGTTTATCCAAAATGAAAGCGTATGATTCTCCTATAGGAATATACTGACGCTATGTATACTGTTGTTGGAATTGTTTGGTGATGTAGTCTGATGTGGAAGGCTAAGATTGGTTGGTTGTTGTAAAAAATGATGGTCTAAGGACCACAACATTTGCCAATCCTTTGGAATTGATGTTGGAAGAAGAAGGTTGGGAAGAAGGGTCGTTTGACTTGGTGTTGGGGTTTTTACTTTGTAATTTGACTTTGTTTTCCTCGACAGCACATAGTTCAAGCTTTCTAGCCATTGTGAAAGCTTCGTCAAAGGTGCAGAATGTTTGGACCCACAAGGTAGAGGAAATATGTTTGGCACACGCCTAGGAAAAGAGTTTGATGAGCTTGGGTTGAGGCAAAGAAAAGGAGAGCTAGTTGATTAAGCCTCTCCAACGAGCAACAAAATCAGCTATGGATTCATCATCAAACTGTCTGATAGAGTATACGTCTATGATGGAGACCTTTTTGGTGATATTGATCGAAAAGTGGTCAAGGAAAAGTTGAGCTAGTTGGGTGAATGTGAGAAGAGAGTGTCTCATGAGAGAGCTGTACCAATCGAGGGCAGCACCAGAAAGTGACATGGGGAACGTGCATAGTAGTAATGCATCATCATGTGCTATCAGGTAACAATTATGTCTGAATGCTCATAGGTGCTGCTATGGGTCTTCCTTACTCTAGAAGTGAGTAAACTTAGGAAGTTCCCACTGACTGGGATATGGCTTGATTGGGACAGAGGGATGGATGGGTTCATTACAAATCTGGTCATATGAAAGGACATTTCTTGAACCCAAAACTGAGGTCTCAAGATTAGACATTTTGTCCATTAGCATTTTGATTAGATCAGCTAATGGATTTGTGGGTGGGGTGCCCCCTAGGTTGTAAGGTGCTTGGAAGGTACTAGAAGGGGTGTATGATGTAGTCGATTGTGCTTGTATAGGTGTAACATACTGATAACTAGTCATAGGGATAGAAGTGGAAGCCAATGGTATTTGTGCCATGGAGTTAGAGGGCACAAATTGAATAGGGGCCGCAAAAGGTGGTTGAGGGGTGGCAACACTTGTTGAAGGGTAGGTAGTTACTCTTGTGTTGATGGGTGCAAGAGTAGGTGGGATGGAGACAACTAGGTTTTGGAAGGGTGTAGAATTTGGTTGAGTAGTTTGTGGTTGAGAGGGTGTTGAAACCCCCATGGAGGTAGGTTTAGAAGGAGAGGCCACACTTTAAAGATAAGACACGGTCAGGTTATTAGTCAAGGTATTAGCTTGGATGTTTATGGGCTGAATTACGGTGGTGGTTGTCGATACGATCACCGTCTCAACTAAGGAGGTCAGAATCCCATAATTTGGGTTGCCTAAAGAGTCTCACATTTGACTTTTTGTGAGATAGTGTTGAAGGGCCTTAACATTGAGGTCAAGGAACCTTTTGAAGTCCTAATCCCCTTTAGGAAAAATAAATGGTCGAGTCGGGGTTGGTTGGGTAGGAGTTCATTTGGTCTCTGAATGATACTCCATTAGAGGACTAGTTATGGAAGGTGAAGGCAGAAGTGGTTGTTGCCTAGAGTGGTCAACAAGAGTCCTAGTTTGACTACGTGTCAAAACCATTCAAGGCAAAAAGGGTCAGGTTCTAGAAACTGTGTTTTTTAGCTCCAAAAAACTAGAAGGTGTGTTTAACAGCCAAAAAAAAGTTAGGTTTTAGGCTTGCTATTTGGGAAAGAAAGTTTTGGATAGTGACTGACATCAGTAGAAAGACTGATGTCAGTGAAATAGGTTGTTGATGTCAGTCAGATAATCGATGCTGGTGAAGATAGTTTTCAATGTCGATGGAAAAACTAATGTTAGTTACTACATTTTTCTAGAAACTCAGAGAATTTGAATGTTTTTGAAAAAAAGAAGAAGAAAACATCCTCACTAGCTCAAGAAACTAGATAGAAATAGAAAAATAGATGAAGATAGACAGACCCTAAATGTTAAATCCTAAGAATAAACTTTTAGAATCATGTTGGCTTATGACTTAGAGAGTGTTTAGGAAGTTGGCTTTTAGAACAGGTCCTAGAAGAAGCAGTCTAAGGTTGGTTTTAAGTTAGTTTCGGTGCTCAAGAGTCTGTGTTAGGTTTCATACGTGGCCTAGTGCTAAGGAGTGAGCTCCCCTCACTTCACGAGCCTAGAGATAAGTTGGGTCGCTTAGCTAGTATATACTTCCCCTAGAGTTTATACTCTGATAGAGAACAAAGTGGGCTCTCCCCTTGGTAGTGAAGTCCAAGTAAGATTGCCAGGAAGGGTAAGGTATCGGCTAGGTGATGAAATCCTAGTCGGACATTGTCTCAAGTATGTTTTGATGTTTGATTTGTGATAGTGGTCTGTTTGTGTAACATAAGTGTGCTACGATTAATTCATAATACAGTTTAAGTTACTAGATGTGTGGACTAAATATGCATTCAATTAGAAATGAGATGCAATAGATTTTAAGCCCAAATTGAAATGTGTGTTTGGATGCAGACAAGTGGAGAAAAGGTTGAAGAGTATGACTTTCACTACTCTAAGATGCAGAAAAGAAAGAAAAAGAAGGATTCTTTTTAACTTTGATGATGGTGTCTTTTCGAAGAAGATAGAAGAAAAAGATGCAAGAAGAGACCTAATGCACCTATATGAAAAAAATTTATTAGACGAAAAAGTATGAACCCAAGGAAAACTCCTAGGGTCCCACCGGGCATGCCAAAATGTTTCTAACTATTTTTGCTTTTCCACATTCAAAAGATGAAAGAAACTAAGATAATGGTCAAGGGTTAGATGATACCCAGATGAGGTCTACACACCATTATCCAGATGTTGAAGGGACTCCTCTTTGGCTGTGGAGGATGACACCTATAGAAGAAAGAGACTCAAACATAGAGATTGTTAGATAGAGATAAGGTGGACTGCCAAGAAATATGCTCAGTCCCAGAAGCGCAAAGACTTCCTTGTGGGATGATAGTCCACCATTAATAATTAAAAGTGTCAGAAATAAAGAAATGACAAATGACTAACAAAGAGGAAATTAGATAATGTGTACCTATTTCTTTGTAATCAGTTTGCCACTGTCACTGACGTCGGTATTCCTGTTATCGTCAATTGGTCAAGGTCATCAGCATCAATTAGTCTACCAATGTCGATAGGGGAAATGAGCTTGGAGGCTGGCGTCAGTCGAGGCAATGGGCTTGGATGGGTTCTGGGTGGGTCTCTGGTCAATGGAATGGTTTGGGGTGTCTATGAGAGTTTTAGTGATTTGTGTTGGGTTTGTAGGACAGAGAGTGTGCCCTCAAAGAGGGATCAGATAGAAGATAGGGGTAAAAGGGAGATAAGGGTGAGAGAAGGCTCTTCAGCCTCTCCAAGAAGAGTAGATTGGGTTGTGTCAAGAATGCTTAGAAATGGGCAATAGGCTAATTGCTAATGTATTAAAAAGACAATGAAATAAAAACTAGTAGAAATACTTAGCTATAAGTGGAGAGGCAGAAGTGTAGGAGGCCTATTTCTATTGTGGCTGATGCAGGAGATGCTGTGCAACCTCCAATCTAGTGTGGAATGGATGGTGTAGAATCCCTGAGCTTGGAAAGTACTGTTGAGATGCTGATGCCTGCAAGAAGTTAAAGTGCTAGAGAGCTTGAAGCCTAAACCAGGTGAATTCACGTTCATGGGGGAGGTAATAAAAGTAGAAATGCTATCTTAAAGTAACTGACACTGGCAAAAATGCTGATGTCAGTTGAATAATGATCGACGTCGGTGGCTGAAGAATGGGAAAAGAGGCTATTTTTATCCTTTTTGCCCATTCTTCCAACTGCCAGGTCTAACTGTCATTAGAAAATGGTCCAAGGTAGATTAAATGAGCATGAGAAGTTAGTGGGAGGGATGAAATGGGGTTTAAGTAATTAAGATTTGGCATGGGGTGAGGGAGGCATGGGTGATGTGTTAAGGGGATTATTAATTTAAAATAGTTAATTTATTTTAAATTAATAAGTGTGTGGGTTAGGAATGTTTAGGGGGTGGACCAAGGAGACCAAGGGGGAGGATGACCAAGGGATAGACACAATTTTGGTGTCTACACAAGGATGAAGTTTTAATCTAATCCATAGAGGTAGGGGCCAAATTTCTAACAAACTTCCCCATAACAATTTTCCTAGTCTAGTTAGAGTGCCTGACAACATGTCTTACAATCAAACCAATGAAAATGCCTCTTATAACAATCCTCAAGCTCTAGTGTCTATGTCATACCAATCTCCATGTATGATTTTCATAAGAAAGGGCCTTATGGAGGATCAATTTATATAGATATAGATGGTATATCAAAACTATTTGAACTTATCCCACAACTTTAGTATCATCTCCATGTCAAATGATCCTCATATCGAGCTAGCTCCTTTAACATGATTCTTAGTTAAATTGATATACCAAAAAAATCTAGGTATAGACCCATTTTCATAAATTAATTCAATTGGAGACATGTTTAATGACCTAGCTATCAAAGAAGTGTCTACTAATTCTATGCATACAAATGTGATAAACATAGTGGATAACATGAAGTGCTATTCAATCCAAGCCAAGGTGGTTTAACTGCACAAAAAACTAGTCCATAACATGTGCCTCTAGTTAACACCAAGAGTGGTTCATAATAGTAGGGGGAAATAACTTCTACCTCCCAACCATAGAAAAATAACTATAATCCTCAACTAGTTGATTTATCAATCACACAATCAAAAGGATTAAGTAGTCAAGAAATAACTAGTGCCTTTCCTTAATAAAATGTGATGAATGTTATTCCACCACCACAGGTGATGACTAATATTACAAAATAACAAGCATAGTCTAATATACCAATGCAACAAAGATCAAACATTTCACCACCACAATAAGGGAAACCAATGTTTCACCTCATTAGGTAATGATAAGTATACCTCTTCAATTGCAGACCAACATGCCTTCACAAATGTTGTATAATCAATAATGTATGTCTATTGGTTAGTAACAAATTTTAAACATCTACTTCATAACAAGTGTTCACATAATAATAAGGTATCATTATGCCATAAGTACTAATAAGTCAACAATTGCTTTTTATTCTAAACATGCCAAAAATTCAATGATAGGGCCTCATTTCATAACAAGTTACCCTTATTTAGCTAGGTTTGACTAGTCAACAATAAGTCCTTATTCAACTATAATAGGCACAATACTTTACCCAAAGCTATATCCTTCCATCTTAGCCATAATTTCCCCAAAAATAGGCTTATATACCAAATAAAAGGCAAAATATCATACCATAATGTGTGCAATTCCATCAAGTTCATCCCAATTTATGGTTGCATATTCCTGGTCAATTCCCTAACCAAACTAAAATTACATGACAAACCATACCTAAACTATACCCTAATCAAATAAATATGCCTTTGGCTACATAGCCTCCACCTTGAGCCAATGTTCCATTGAGTTTCTTGGCATAATAACTATATCATATGAAGGATGCAATTACTACCATCTAAGATAGGAAATATACCAAGAAGTTTAAGTTGGATGACATGTGTTCTTACCCATTCAACATGAATTATATATAAATACCATTTCCTTTAGGGTATGGACCACCCAAGTTTGATAAATACAAGGGTAAAGGAGACCCTAGGGCCCATTTAACTAAATTATTTATTATTTTCCAGTCATTGCTTATAGTGACATATACCTCCTACTTTTGTTTCCTTTAAGTCTAGAAAGATAAACTTTGGATTAGTTCTTTAAATTATTGAATAAATAACTATCTAATTTATATGACTTTTTAGATAAATTTGTGTAGCATTTATGCTACAATCTCAAACATGAGATTTCATTGGTAGATTTGACTAAAGCTAAACAAAAATCTAGTAAAAGTTTCACAAGTTATCTATAGTGATGGAGATCCCTTGCTAGTCATTTCACCCACATCTTACCAAATAAATAATTAGCCACTATGTTTACTAAAATTTGTGTAGTGATATATCTTACCATCTAGAACTATAGTGTGCAAACACTTTCAAGGATATCATCAACAAAGGTTTGCTCATTGAAAAATACCTTATTAACAAATGGATTATCAAGATTACCTCATTAAATCAAAGCTAGAAACAAAACCAAGGAAATGGATAAAATTAGAGTCATAACTAAGTCCAAGTGCAAACATCAACACCAGTCAAGGCCAATAATTAGGAAAAATCCAAGTAGTTTAACTACAAAAAGATTGTTATTGGAAATGGAGTAACTGAGTTATGACATGTCCAAATACTGTAAACAACTTCTACTTAGCCTATATTGAAAATGAAAATTACTTCCTACCAATAACCTATTTAGTAATTGTAACCTCCACAATAACCTAGACTAGCTCAAAAATAACAACTTTTGCCTTTGCAAATGCCTCCTCCTCTAAAGAGAATTGTGCCTACTCTTTGAGTCTTTATTGACCATGGATAACCCATTGAAGTTGTGTTTTTCAAGTTTTCCATTGTTAATCTGATTAGCTAGTCTATACATAATGACTATCTTGATGGCATTCCTTACCCAAATTGGTATAAGCAAAATGAATTATATGAGTAACATTGGATTAATGGACATAATCTACACCGATGTGTGCACATCAAACATCTCATTCAAAATATGTTTGAAAATGGGGAGATAACATTAGATGATGGAGATTATACATCTAATTAGAACTTGGGTATTTATCAAAACCCTTTTCCACAACATACCAATAACAACAACTTACAACAACAGAGGCCATAATAGCAACAACAATAGTATCAACAATTCAGACAATAACAATAATACTAGTAGTAGTACCAATAATGTCATCCAAATGGATAGAACCAAGGCTAGAATAATACTAATACCTAATAGACTTACCACATAGTTGCACATGAATACAATAAGGTTATAGGCCATATTTTGGAAGGTCATGTTTCTACCATCTCTATCAATCCAAGACCAAATACCAACAAAATAGGACCATTGTTAACCAATTCCAATTAACAAACCTATGATAGTGATCCTTCCTTAACATGGGAAAACATAAAAGAACACCAAAAAATAAGGATTAATACTTTTTGACCTTATATGAATAACTCACCATTTCCCTATAACCATATACAAGTGCACTATCATCTAAGACTTATCCTATCTATTGCCCCTCCACCATCATTTTCTAGAAATAATGGTCTTGTATCTAATCTTGATTATACAATCAAAACTTAGTGTTAAAATATTACCATTCCATGCCCACAACCACCTACCAGTCTACCCATCTAAATGATCATTTTGGCTAGAAAACAATCCATATACTAATGTAAAAGAAAAGACATTCGATATTATGGAACAACTTTAGAAGACACTCACACAAATTTCCATTTTAGATTTATTGCATACATCTACCATTCACAAGAACATCTTAACATAATTCTTTGGCCAATCACAAGTTTTTAATGACATATCCCTAAAAAAATTCTAAGCTTTGGTTAGACATCTATCCCAAGGCTAATAATTAACCTTCAACCAAAGTGATATATCATCACTTAGCCCTCTTCATAACAATCCATTATACATTGAAGTTGTCATCATATGGCACAAAGTGAATCATGTCTTCATAGACAATATATCAGGCCTAAATATTGTGTCTCTAAAGCTTATAAATAATATAGATACACAATGGCCAATCTCCATCCAAAAAAGATTATAATTAAGGACTACACCAATGAAGAGTGAGAATCACAAGGCACCATAAACTTACCAGTTATCATTGGGCCTTTGACCCATAATACATTATGCCATGTGTGAGACCTATACCTATCATATAATTTGATTTTAGGTAGACCTTGGATACATGAAATTCATGTAATCCCTTCAACATTGAACTAGTGTCTCAAGTTATCTCATTATGGCATGGGGTCACCATTCACACAGATTTAATACCCTATGAACATTGTAAACATCTAGAAGTTGAGTATGAAATCTATAAATATCATTTTGGCTTAAATCTTTTTCTCAAGAAGGAAAAGGGAAAATAAATACTTTTTTATTTTCCAAAGGCCAATTGCATTGACCTAGAGACCCTTGATTCATATTCCCACATGCCACCTCTTGAAATTTACACTCACTTTACTATCATAGATAATAACCCATAAGAATATTTAACCTACAATACATTCCACATTCCTAAGCTTCCACAGAACCCTAAGTCCTATGGAAAACCTAAATCCAAGACACCTTACATGGAATGGAAATTAAACAGAAAAGGTAAACTACACAGTCCAACACCTATCATTTTCACATTGTCCATTGGCAAAAAAAAGGACCCACTTGTAGATGATGAATCCTAATTATACAATGACAACCTAGCCAATTGATATAACAATGCCAAATACCCCATTCTTAATAAGATAATGGATAATGATTCCTATCAAGAAAGAGGACTTAGGCTAAACTCATAAGGAATTCTTTAGCTAATATCTATGACTCAGTACAAAAGAACCTATGGTCTTGAATTTAAAATACCTGGGGGTGACACCACATATATTATTCATGTTCCAACACTAATGAATAGTGATAATGATCCTAATAGAGAAGAAATTTTATATCATATCCTTTATGAAAACCTACCCAATACCTATCTATTTGACACTCATGCCATTTACACTCTTAGACCAGTTATCTATAATCCACTTCCTCTATATCACCCTCCACTTATAGCCTAAGACTAATAAGAATCCATAGTGCATGTAGATGATTTTCAGAATGATGAGGCCTTTTGCTATTTTCTAGGCCTGAGAGACAATTTTCTATTGAGAGACCACAAACAAGGGTTCTAAATCAAACTAGATCTTATAGCCTATTTTGGAGAACAACTAAACACCCTTAGAATAAACAACTAAATAAAACATTGAGGTCCCAAAGTGAAAATCTCTTTGAGGCACTTCTAGACTAGAGTAAAAGTAAAGATAAAGGTGAGTCTTTCTGTGAAAACCTATCTTATGCACCATTAGATGGTGGTGTTCACCTTTCCCCTAACATAGCTCAAGAGACCACCAATGATGAACTTGCTTATGGGTTTGAGTTCAACTCTATTAAACAAGATACCTTTGATATAATCATTCAAGATTTTCCAAAAGTATTTCTCACATGGACATACTTACCATTAGAAGATTTTTATTCATCTTTCCTAGGGAAACTTGAAGAACTAGTCCAAATAGAAGATGTTACCATTACAAGTCAATTTCAATCATTACCAACCATTTTAGAAGATGGTTTGACTCTTCTTATAAAAGATACTATAGAATTCAACATCAGGACTCTAGATGACCCTAAATGGATCAAATTAGGCATGTCCCTCACTAAGGAGGAATGTGAAATTTCTACAACCCTTTTGAGGGAATTTGTTGACATATTTGCTTGAGCCTACTCTGACATGCCAGGTTTAGACTTTGCCTTAGTTGTACACCACCTTATTATATATCTTGATGCCAAACCTATGAAATATTAACTATGTATAATACATCCTCTCATTGTTTTATTAGTAAATAAATATTTGGAAAAATTATTAGAAGTGATATGTATTCAACTGATTGACTAATAACATGGTTGAATATGAATAACTAATTGAAGGTATTCAATATTTAATATAATGGAACATTAAGCTTATTAATGATTATGTTAATTCTTAGTTAATCATCAATTACGTTACAGAACATTTTTAGACCAAGGATGACAAGCTAGTGCCATACAAGGCCTTGATTGATACTCTCAAAAAGTAGATTACCAATGTAAAATTTGAACATATACCAAGGGATAGTAATGTTGGAATAAAAATTATTGAGGGGTGGGGTGAATCAGCCTTCAAAAAACTTTCTAATCGGTTTCACTTAAATAATCATGAACGATTTAATTAAGCACATATATCTAGCAAGCATAATCACATATCTACATAAGCATGAAACACATGAACACATAAAATATGTGGGAAACCCTAAATGGTAAGAAACCCATTTATATCTAAAAATTTACTATATTCCTATAAGATAAACACCAAATTTATTGAAGCACCAACTCCACATGGATTACCAACCCCAACTAGCTAAGAACCAACTTGAAAGGATGCACAAACACCCTAGATGAATCAACACCAACTTAAACACCTAATAAATTTTATCACCCTAAGGACACCTTATTTCTCAACCAACTGATGTTTACCACCTTTTTAGATCTTCAAACTATTATCCCCCTCAAACTTCCTTCTAGACTATTTCTCTTAACTAGCCCTCTTCTTCACTTGATTAGGTCATATGAACTTGATTTTTATACAAAAAAAACTATAAAATCTTCATAATAGCTTCTATATTTTCTTAATATGGTATAAAATACCTATTTATACTTACCAATCCACTATTTCATTTGTTTTCACTCTACACACTCAAATAGGCCTAAAACTACCTTGTATATATACAAGCATCTTGCTCGTATACTTCTTAGTTGGTAAAACACCATTAAAATATTATTTAATAAATTTAAGAGATATTATGACATATAATATACATTAATAAAATATAATTTGAGTCCCTTTAGGTCTGACATACCTCAATTAGGCCCTATTTCATCTTTAGGTCTCATGGAACCTAATCCCATTAGGTCTACTTTAGGGCATGTTACACTTTATATTCCTTAGAACACATTAAAACACCTCAAATATAAGTAAAATATCATATTAAACTCAAATATACCCCTTATAATATCATATATTCTCCATAACACCTTTCATCTTAAACCACCACTTGAAGCATACAATTAGTACTATTCATAATTAGGCCTATGCATACCCAAAAAGTCTATCTTAAACTACTAAAGATAAAACACCAATTAGATTAAAAAAACTATGAAAAAAATAACATATTAATAAACATAATGACCTTAGGTTCATCAAAAACTTTTTTATATACTTCAACTTAGGGTATACATGCTCAAACTCTTCTCTACAAAATGCTCACTCTAAACTGCCAACTAGCCTCAAAACATAGTCATAGAAACTTAAAATTTTGACACTTTAAATAACAAAATTAAGGAATTAAAACTCATGAAAATAATAATAAAACATCATAATCACAACCTCCAATAAAAATATCATAGTCTCTATTGGAAATTATTGGTCTTACAAACTAATTTGTTGACCTTCTCTCATAGACCTCACTCAGCTAGACTAGCCATTTTGGCTTCAAAATTTCAACTACTTTAACTAACTTAAAATATTATAAAAATAATTTATAATAAATAAAATTAAAAAATATCAATACCAATTACATTATAGACATTAATTCATATCATAGATCCTCAAATTCATCATTGTAACTTGCTTACCTAGAACTACCAGTTTGCCTTGAAGACCAGTCATGGTGACAATGACCTTCAATCACTTATATGACCATTTAAATATACTCATAACAATTTTTAATGATATTATGATATAATTATAATATTTTTATATATAAATATAATATGGTCAAATGGAAATTTTGGTCTTGTAGACTAATATTGTAAACTTGTACCTTATTGTCTCATCTGAACCAGATAGGTCAACTTATGAGCAATATTTTCATCATATCCACTGACCTCCAAAAGTTGTATCCAATATTAAAATATATTAAAATTATTAAACAATTTATTGATTAACTTGGATTCATGCCTAGTCCATGATAACATATCCCTAATCATCTTCTCACTTCTACCTGGGTTATGTATTGTTTGCACATTAGGCCTATTAGTGATAGGTTGTATTGGATGAATGGTTTAGCACATCTAAGGGATATAACATATAAATAAACCAAAATGGACATAAAATAAAAGTATCAAACTTATCAATCCAATTATTTTCATTATTTAACTTGGTAAACTCTGATTGATATAATAGATCTCTGAGAAATTAGATCTTTCCTATAGGGTCCACTTACACACCTAACAAACCAATCACACCTAGAGATTATTGATAAAGTTTAATAAATGTTACAATAGTTTTTATAGTTATTTGATACAATTATGAGATATTTTTAACAATATATTTCACATCAGGGCATTTTTAGGGTTTTAAAAAGGGTTAACATTATTTCTAGTATCAACGATTGTTCATAAAGGATTACCCCTCATTTCCAAAAATAATGCCTAAAGATATTATATATGACCCTTAATAATCTCTCCCTAATATATTATGTTCCCATGAAGAGGTTAAACATGACAATGAATACTTGAAAGTCCTTTTTGGGTTGAGAACCCTTCATTTTATGCACATAAGAGACCTCAAAACTACTTTCCATGCCTTATCATACAAACCATGACCCAAAACATTGTGAACATGCTTGAAAACAAATATCATACATTTTTCCATGATCATATGAGCTCAAATATCTTTAAATCTTATCATGACCCCTCATTATGCCACACTCTCTTTATTTTCTCTCTAGACCTTGACCTTTAAATCACATTAGGCTTAGAAACTAAACTTTATGCCTCTTTCCATGTGATATCCACCTTACTTACATGATCACAAAACATATAAAATTATTAAACAATTTAAAACAACCTTCATATTCTTTGATAATATATCATGATTCCTCATTAGACCAATCAAGTTCTAGAAGTGGTTTAGTTGCATACTATGTTTGTAGGTCCTACCCCTATGGTCTCACCCTGAGACTCACATGAGTGATCTAATGCCTCATATGTATGTTAAATAAACCTCATAAAACTTATTATGACTCTATTCTTCCATCTAACCAATCCACCATACTCAAACCATCTCACTATGACTTTACATGCTATGACTAATGTCATGACTAGGGTTCTCTAGACACCTTATACTTAAATACTATTACTCAATCATGCTTATATAAATCATTATATCAAAAAATAAAATTAATTAGATATATTTATCACACTAATACAAAAACCTTGACAATAACCAATATAATAATCATTAGGTTGCCTTTAAATTCTCTCTCAACAAAAGAGACATTAGATTGCCTTTAAATTCTCTCTCTGACTTACACATTGACATCAATAACATCAACCTTGATATAAAAATTAACATAAATGACAACACTTCTCAATAAACTCACCTTTTTTCATTTATGGAAAATATTCTTCAATCTAATCACTGACATCTTCATCAAACTAATCAATCTCCCTTCATGAACTTTCTCCCCCTTTAACATTAAAGATAAAGGGTCTTCCAAAAACTACCACCTAAAACCACACCTTATTGAAACACTAGTTATGAATCATTAAAATAACATGATCCCCCTTACTCCATGCATACCTCCTTCAAATTAACTCATAAAATAAATCAATCCTGGCTAACAACTTGAATAGTTTCCCTCAAACCAAGCATCCACCATACTTTTGCTAACTAAAGAGTGTTTCCATGAAGAATAATGGAGTCACCCCTTTTATAGAGAAATAAAAAAACACAAGCTCAATATATTATCAGATCTCCATATTCTCATAAGATTTAATATCATTTTTTATCCTTTTAGGATTGATTGTAACTATGGGCTTGACCTCTACATCAACCATTTGATCATTAATATGAGTTTAAAATAGACATTATTGACATATGAAGTATGTTCTACCATAGTAAAGAGTCAATTTGAGCTTTTATTTTGATCATGACTTACCTTTATTATCTTTGGTCTCCACATTTTTTTTCCTTCTCTCTTTCACTCTAGGAGATTTAAACCTCTTTTTTTGACTTGATGACCTTCTTATCCTATTAGGGCATAATCTTGAAATGTGTCCCATACTATGACAAATATAGAAAACCAATTTGTACATAACTCTTGATTGATGATTCCTTTCATAATCCCATGAGTACTCATTCTTGGAGGGTCTTATACACTCTCTTTCTTGATGACCAAACTTACTACATAAAAAATAGTAACCATTGAATGGACTAGCATACCTCATAACATTATGTTATTTTATAGGTCATTTCATGTTGACCTTTTTGTCTTCAATATCCTTCTCCTTGACTTGAGCTACCACCTTTTGGTCTTCTTTGAAACCAAGACCTATCTTATCACTTATACACTTTTGAATATTCAAGATGTTATCTAGAACCTTAGAGCTCTTTTCAAATTTCACAAAGCTACCTTGATAGATGTGTGATCCAACTCATCCTTCAAGGATTCCACTTTAGTTTCATATCTAGTGAATTATTTTTGTTTAGCTTTTAAGTTAGTAGTGACTATCTAATTTTATGTTTTATTCTAATTGATGATCTCACAATAATATTTGTATGTGTTACTCAATCTCTCCTCAAATAAATTAATCTTATCTTCATATTCCTTAATTATTGATCTTTGTTTATGATTCTTTCTTATTTGGAATTTCAATTCCTCTAGGGCACATACAAATTCTGCCTCAAGGTTTACTTCAGATTCTTATTCATCTAATTCTAGATCAACCAAAGGCATTTCCCATTTGAGAAACACCCATTGTCTAATTATATGGCCATGAATAAGCTTTCATCAATGTCATGTTCATGTTCATTACTATTATCATCACTTTCAAATGTGCTTGTGTCACTTGCATCAAATGAGTTATATTTTTTGGTGTAGAAAATTCTCTTATTCTTGAGTGATCCTTTCCTACCTACATACTTTTTGAACTCCTTGATTTTTTTAGGCTTAGGCATTATTTTCATATTTATTATGTTCATTATTTTATTCATCATGCCAAGTCTTATCCTTTTTATGACACTTGGATGAAAAAGTAACCAATCTTGCCATAGCTAAAATATTTGAAGGGAAACCTACCCTTATACTTCCTTAATCCAAACCTCAATTTATTTATAAAAATGAATATCAATTGATCATCATTAACATATGATAATTCCTCATCTTTGACCTTATCTAATTTTGACTTATTATCAACTTTGAAAGTTTCTTCCATCTTGGGAGGTCTTCCTTAATTTGCTCTCATCTCATAGGAAGTCAAGATGCCATGAAGCCCATCCGATTCAAGCTTGTCCAAATCTTGCATCTCTTCTACTATATATAACTTAGAATCAAACTTGGGAGTTAGTTATCTCAATACCTTTTGAACAACTATAGACTCTTTAGATTATTCTCCTAATCCTGTAGTGACATTAACAACTTCATCAACCATCAATAGGGAAGATGTAATTGTTTCATCTTCAAACTTTCAAACTATTTCTAGTGAGTCTACAACTTGACCATATTCACCTTGGTGTCTACTTCATATATATTATTCAATTTTTCATATATATCTTTGGATAATACATAGTGAATTACCTTCATAATCTCTACCTCTGATAGACCACAAAGAATGGCATTAATTTCCTTTGAGTTATTTTCACTAACCTTCTTACCTATTACATCAATTGGTGCAATAAGAGGAGAACTATAACCATCCAAAAATTATTTATAGATATCATGACCTTGATACATCAAATATACCTTCATCTTTATGTTCTAAAATAGATAATTAGATCCATTGAATAATGTAACCTTACTGGTAGAGAAACCAACTTGAGTTTGTTGACTAGCCATCCTTGCTTCAAAGATATCCTTTAGGATTTTAGACCTACTTCAAAGGACCAAGATTTGAAACCAATTATTGAAATGGGGGTGAATCAATATTTAAAAAACTTTCTTATTAGTTTCACTTAAATAATCATGAGCCATTCAATCAAGCACATATATATAGCATGCATAATCACCTATCTCCATAAGCATGAAACACATGAACACATCACATATGTGTGAAACCTTAAAGGAGAATAAAAACCAATTATATATGTAAATTTAATATAATATTATAATATAAACACCAAATTTAGAGAAGCACCAACTCCACATGGAACACCAACCCCACCTAGCTAAGCACCAACTCAGCTAGGCTTTAACAAGTGCCAATTTTCAAGGAGGTACCAACCCCCTAGATGAATCAAAACCAACTAAACAACCTGATTAATTTTATCACATTTAATACACCTTGTTTGTTAACCTGATTATGATGACAACCTCTTCATATCTTCACACTTTTATCCCTCTTGAACTTCCCTCTAGACTACTTTGCTCAACTAGCCCTCTTCTTGAATCAATTAGGTCATATGACCTTGATTTTCATACACATGGCCTATATAAAATTTTCATAATAGTTTTTATATGTTATTAATGTGGTCTAAAATACCTATTTATTCTTAATAATCCATTATTTCATTTGATTTCACTCTACACACCCAAATAGGCCTAAACTACCTTGTATATATACAAGCCTCTATCTCATATACTTCTTAGTCTTCCAAACACCCTTAAAATCTTAGGTAATCCATGTAATATATATTATGAAATATAATATACATGAATAAAATGTTCTTTTAATCTCTTTAGGTTTGACATACCTTAATTAGATCTTATTTCATCTTTAGGTCTTTTAGGGACCTAATCCCATTAGGTCTACTTTACGACCCGTTATACTTTGTCTTACTTGTAACACATTAAAACAACTCAAATGGAATTAAAATATCACATGAAACTCAAATATACCATTAATAATATAATATATTCTCTATAACACCTTTTATCTTAAACCACCACTTGAAACATGCTATTACTATTGTTCACAATTAGGATTTTGCATACCCATAAAGTTTGTCTTAAAATAATGAAGATAAAATAATAATTAGCTAAAAAAATATGGAAAAAATTAAAATATTCATAAATCTAATGACCTCAATGTCATTGAAAAATTCATTATATACTTTAAACTAGGGTATACATGCTCAAACTCTTCTCTACAAAATGGTCACTCTAGATTGCCAACTAGCCTCAAAACAAAGCCATGGAAAATTGAAATTTTGACACTTGAAATAAAAAATTTAAAGACTTTAAATAAATTAAAATAATATTAAACCATCCTTATAATAACCTTCAACAAAATTTCATAATATCTATTTTTAATGTTTGCTCTTGCAAACCAATTTGTTAACCTTCTCTCTCATGAACCTCACTCAACTAGATAAGCCATTTTGGATTCAACATTTTATCCACCTTCACTAAATTAAACTAATATAAAAATAATAAATAGGAAATAAAATTACCAAATATAAACACCATGTATATTAGATACATCAATTTATAGAATAGAGCCTCAAATTCATCACTACAACTTGCTTACCTAGAACTACCAGTTTGCCTTGAAGACCAGTCATGGTGATAATGACCTTCAATCACCTATATGACAATTTATACATAATATTTTTTAATTTTTATGATCCTATGATTTCATTATAAAATTTAAATATAAAAATATAATATGTTCAAATGAAAATATTGGTCTTGCAAACTAATCTCATAAACTTGTACCTCATTATCTCATTTGAACCAAACAAGTCAAATTATGAGAAATTTTTTCATTATATATAGTAACCTAAAGAACTTATATCAAACATGAAAATGTATTAAAATTATTTAAAAACGTATTCATGTATGTGGATTCATCCCTATTCCATGATAACACATCTTTAATCATTTTCTCACATCTTCTTGGGTTTCTCACTATTTGCACCATTAGGTCTATTAGTGATAGGTTATCTTAGATGAATATTTTATCACACTTTAGGGATATAATATGTCCATAAACCATGATGGATATAAAATAAAAATCTTTAACTTATCCATCTAATGATTTTTATTCTTTAACTTTGTTAATTATGATTGATATTATAAATCTCCAAGAAACTAACTCTTTCTTATAGGGTCTACTTAGACACCTAAAAAACCAATCACACATGGAAATGTCTAATAGATTTGAAAATATTATCCAATATTTTTTCTAGTCATTTTTGACCATTATGGGATGTTTTGAACAAGATCTTTCACATCCGGGTGATTGTTAGGGTTTTAAAAAGGGTTAACACTATTTTTGGTGTTAGTGATTGTTCATAAAGGATTGCCCCTTATTTACAAAGCTAATGCCTATATATATCATCTAGTACCCTTCCCCATCTATCCTTAATAGATCATGTTCCCATGCAGAGGTTAAAAATGACAATGAACCCCTAAAAGTCCTTAGGTTGAGAACCTTTCATTTTATGAACATAAAAGACCTCAAAACCACTTTCCATGCCTTATCATACAAACCATGACCTAAAACATTGTAAACATTCTTGAAAAAATATCATACCCATGTCCATGCTCATATGAGCTCAAAAATATTGAAATCTGATCATTACCCCTCATTAGGCCACACTCTCTCTTTACTCTCTAGACCTTGACCTAAAAATCACATTAGGCCCTTAAACTATCCTTTATGACTCTTTCTATTTTATTTCCACCTTAATTACATTATCACATATAATATCACATTATCAAACAATGTCAAACATCCTCCATATGCCTTGAGAACTGATCATGATGCTTCATTAGACCAAATAAGGTCTAGAAGTTTCTAGTTGTATACTAGGTCTATAGGTCATCACCCTATAGGTTCACCCTAAGACTCACATGAGTGATCCAATGCATCATATTTATGTTCAAAAAACCTCAAATAACCTCTTATGCCTTTGTGCATCTATCTCACTAGGCCACCATCCTCAAACTATCTCACTAGGACTTTACATGCTATGATTAGTGTCATGACTAGGCTTATCAAGACACCTTGTACTCAAGGAATAATACTCAAACATGTTTAAAAAAATGATGATATAAAAAAATCAAATTTATTAGATAGATTTATCATACTACTATAAAAACCTTAATTATAACCAATATAGGAATAATCAGGTTGCCTTCAAATTCTCTCTCAATAGAAGCGACATTAGGTTGCCTTAATTCTCTTTGACATGTACATTGACATCAATTACATCAATGACATCAACCTTGAAATAAAATTATATAAATCCTCAAATAAATGATAGCACTTCTCAACAAGAAATAGAATAATGGATGTCATGGCCACCATTAGCTCTTTGATCCATCATCTAGACAAGGCAAAATAAATATCAAATCCTCATTAAAAATCTTCTAGTGATAGCTCATGAACCTTCAACCATCACAATGATCTATGATATTATTATTCCTAGCTCTATATGGTATAAAAAAACTTTCACCTACCTTCATGAACACAATATTCCACTAGACCTATCTTGTAAATAAATTAAGGCTTTTAGCCACTAAGTCTCACAACATACCTTACTTGGACAAACCCTTTATTGCCAAAACTTTAATGGAACTCTACTTCATTATTTAACTTTGGTAAAATAAACATTAGTGTTATGATAATTTCATGAAAGAGTATGTGGAAACCATAAAAGTAGGGATATCCTAGCTAAAAAGGTCATATGTATCAGGTATTATTGGCCAACTATGGATACATATGCAATTGTTTATGTTAAAAAGTGCAACAAATGTCAAAGGCATACGAATCTAATTCATGCCCTAGCCAAGACTCTAAAACCAATGCTTATACCATGTCTATTTGATACTTGGGGCCTTGATCTATTTGTGAATATTAACCCAACCTCATATAATTTCCATAAACACATCCTCACCACCATCGAATATTTCACTAAGTGGGTTGAAGCTATACCCTTCACTTATGTGACTGTAAAGAAAATTTACAAATTCATCATTAACCAACTCATTTACCACTATGGTATCCCATTTTAAATTGCATATGATAATTTTGGATCATTTAAAAATGAGGTCAAATTCATATGTGTGAGTACAAAATTACTCAACATTTTTCTATGGCATATTACCCACAAGGTAAGAGACATGTAGAAGCATCCAATAAAACCATTGTCAACATCCTTAAATAAATTTCCAATGATTCTGGATATGATTAGCACATCAAAATATCCATGCTCTCTAAGCATATCACACCAATTATCATACCCTAATAGGAGCTACTTCATATTCCCTAGTTTATGTCACTGAAGCTATTCTTCTTATTGAGGTCGAGTTACCTTATCTATGTATCTCTTTGAAGTGTGCCCTAGATGATGAATATTATCACATATCTAACTTGAAATAACTAGAGTTACTTGATTAAAAATTCATGGCCATAGTCAATAGACTTTAAGCATACTATAACTGACTCTATAACCACTATAACCAATGGGTCAAACATAGAGAATTCAAACTTGGTGAATTTGTAATCAAATAAAACCAATAGAATACCATAGCTATGAAGAAACACTAGGGTAAGTGAAAATATAACTAGATAGGCCCATTCATCATTGTTGCAAAATATGGATCTAGAGCATACACACTCACTACACTAGATGGTGATGAACTTGATGAGTCAATGAACATTATACGCCTCAAGTATTACTTCACTTGAGCAACCTAAAGTATTATCTATGAGGCCCATTTATATTATATCATAATATCAACATTTTTATTTGTACTATACCATTCTATCATATACCATTTTACCATACCTTTCCTTTCAACTAAGTTGTTTTAACCCTCTCCACCTAACCCCTTCGACCTTGTTTTCATTTCATTGGTTTCATAGGCACTTTAAAGAAGAAGACTTATATCAAGTTTTAGAATTTGATTCATTATTATATATAGTGGTATTTTGGAATAATATGATAATGGTTTAGTAGTTACATCCTTCATTCCTAGTTTCATTCTCTTTCCATACTTTTGATTATAATTGCCTTTAAGCAAATGAAAGTACCACTGTCATGTTATTAATTATAACTACCTATGGGAAAATTAATATAATTGACCTATGTCAATGTTTCCTAATTATAACCACCTGTGGGTAAATTAGGAACAACACATTTATCATGCCTTGAAGTACCACCTTTCCATTCCTATGCCACACTATGACATTTACCTACTTTACATAGTTTATCAATTTATTTCTACCTAATTAGATTCCTCTACTATAATGTGGAACTATAGTGACTTGAGGTCCCATCCTAAGACTATGTAGGTAATGCTCGATTCGCATTGTGGTTATCTTAGTCTCCCCTTTTCCAAAATCTTTACATTTTTTAATAAACTTGATCTATTTTCTCACCATTTTATGAGTTAACTCATTTAATATCTCTTCATTCTTGATCGAGTTGAGATTCTTCAAAAATTCTAAAAACATTTTCAAAAGATCTAAAAAAACTAAAATTATTTGACATTTACCACTTCTTTGCCTTAAGTATTATGGGATCCCTAGCTAATTCATAAGTAACCACTTATCATTTAGTTTCCCCATCTTTATTTCCCTCACATCCCACACTCTCACCATTTTTCAAGATCATTTCAATATTCTTCTATGACACAATCATGTTTTTCTCAATCATCATTTTTCTCTATCCCATATTCTGAAAGAACTACATTTGGCCTAATGTATATTTTATATATTGCATCCATATAATTATGTAGGCAATGCCCACTTGCCTATTGCATCTAGAGTTAGCTCAGCCACCCCTTCCTTTTCTTCTATTCCCCCATTTTATTTGTTTGTTTCATTGTCTCCTATAATCTAGGGGCCTTGTTCATTTTCTTGTTTGTTCTTTGTTTGTGATAACATTGTATTTACCCATTATTTTTGTTTATTTCATGTTGGTTTTTTGTGTTTTGTTCACTTTTTATTTATTTTGGTGTTTTCTATTTCTATTTCTTTATTTTCTTTTCATTCTTTGATTTAGTCTGTGTGCATTCATTAGGTGATTCCTTGCATGTTATTATTGAATCCCTCTATATTCATACATCAACATTTTCATCATGATGTTTATCATTGGTGTATTATTTTTAAATGTTTATTGGATCACATGTTAGTCCTTATGCATATTTTGGATTAGTTCTCATGGTAATTTCTATCATTATGCCTACCATCATGTGCTATATCAAAAATTAGCCTATAAATCCTTGAAAGCAATGTGACCATGATATATCTCCTTGGCACCTAAAATAATCCACATCATACATAAATATAGTGTAATTTCCTAATGAAATTATTTTTAATCTTTTCTAGTTAGGATGTGTATCTCCATGCTAGCAGGTTGCTCAAATTCATCTTTCTTCTCTGTACTATCTTACTCTTACTACGTGAGTATGGATTTAGTTTATAAGCCCCATATTTAACTTTTCCATTATATTCCCATTTTCCATTATCATTTGATCAATGATTATAACTACCTTTGGGAAAATCATTATATCTCATCCTACTTGCATTGCCAATGGTTCTAACTACCTTTAGGAAAATCATTGTGTATTTTCCCACCCACTAAGCCAATGGTTTTAACCACCTATGGTTAAATCATGGTGTTTCATTCAATCTAGATGTTATGTATTATAACCACCTATGGGCAAATTCTTATCATTATTTTGCCTAACTTTGGCACATTTTCATTTTGATAATGCTTATAACTACCTATGGGAAAATCCTTGTCATTATTCTACCCAATTGGGGCATGTTTTCATTGTAATAATAATTATAACCACTTTTGGGCAAACCATTAAATATATCTTCCCAACTGGGACATGTTTTTATCTTACCAATGATTATAACTGCTTGTGGACAAATCATTTTTTTCCCTTTCATGATTATAACTACCTTTGTACAAATCACTCTCTTGTTACCCTAATCCCTTTTTCAATGATTATAAACACCTTTAGGAAAATAATTACCCTTTTTTTTCCCACCTATGCTAATGATTATAACCACCTACGGGTAAATCATCATGTTTGTCTATCCAACTAGGACAACTCCATATGATATTGTTTATAACTACCTATGGTAAATTTAGTCTTTTCCACCACATTTTATATTTTTGGTCCCATCATTTCTTCTTTTAGAGGCACTGATCATTGACCCCTTTTCCAATCGCTCTCTTGAGGGGAAATTTATAATTCATCCATTGTCATTGAATTCATAGGCATACAAGACCTTTTCATTCTTTGAGAATATGTTACTATGCCTATAGCTTGTAACACCTTTCAAAAGAAAGGTAAACTATAGACATCTAAAACTAGACACAACTGGGTTTTGCTTGGACTTTATACTGATTCCTACCAACCATTAAAAATTAAGCTCAAGAATCACTAACTAACTCAAATGTACTTGTATATCATTCATCAAAGCTCAAAATCATGTTGAGACATCCTTATTTGGGGTATCCTACCATATTTAATAATAACCTCTCAATGATTCATCCCTAATCACCTTGCAACATCAAAAATATTAATTTGGTCTATAGACCTAATAAGTGGGGCACTTGCACACTTAAATCAAATCTTGAAAGAGGTAAAAACCTAATCATAACTAATTAACAAGCTAAACTAGATCAAATGTCTAGTTGAATTATCTATTTTAAATTAATGAATATCTTAAAAGGAAATTAAAATTTTCAAAAAATCCTATCCTTTGATCCTTACCTTTATAACTTTTCAAGCTCTTTTAAAATATCCTAAAATATCTAATTTTGAGAATCATGCCTAGTAATTAAAAATCATAATTACTTGATAACTATTAACTCTATTAAAGTTATATTTGACTCACTTAGATTTATTTTGAACCCATTCCAAGCCTAAAATCAACTTTAACTCACCTTAGGTGAGATTTAATTCCTAAGGCTATAAATATAAGGCCATGCCTCTTAATTTTTAATCTTGGATATTGTAGAGTTATTATGTAGGATTTTTTTGATAAGACACATGCCAATAGTGTTATAATGCAAAATATAAATCCAAGCCACATCACAAGCCATGGTATCAAGGAAATAAGGAGCTACAAACTCTATTTCCAAATACTTCTTAAAGCACAAGCTGATCAAACCACTCAACAAACCATTTGTATCTCCCAAAAAGGGTAAAAGAGTTATAGTCTTTTATGTTTTTATTTTCCTTTTATTTATCATTTTGTTACTAAGCTCTCCCTAGTATCTAGGATAGATGTGTAAGTGTTACTATGTTTATTTGAGTTTTTATTAAATGAACTAACACAAAATTAACCTCCCTTCTTGGATTCCTATGATCTATATAAATAATACATTTTAACAATCTCGTTTACATGTTAACGTTTTTAACACAAAAGATATTAAATTAGTATAAACTAATTGCTAATGGTACTTGCCAACTTGCACTATGACATAGTCAATAAAGGGGTAAACTTAAGTTAAGTAAGAGACTTTCCCATCTTAAATACTTCATTTTTAAAAATGATTAGGAAAATTAAATAAACATTAAAGTAACAAAACATAAAATACTTGTGATAACTTACATTTTATGTAATAATAAGTGTTGATCTTATCAAGATGAAAATTATCTGGTTGGTACCCAAACTCATCATCAACCAATGTACATAATTAAAATTTTATTACAACAATAATACAATATACCAATATGAAATTCTAAAAAATTAAATCACACTAACATGAACAATACTACCATTGAAAAAATAATTGTACAAACATTTAATTTCTAATCTCTTGTTTAAAAATTATTTATATAAAATAAGGGTTTTTTAATTGAGTCCCAATCATAAGTTATCTCTCATTACAAGTTAAATAACTAATTAATCATACATATATTAAATATAGGTTAATTTTTTGACACATACATAAGGGACCAACAAGGTAATTAATAAAACAAAATAACATGTCTCCACTCAAGTTCCACACATTGAAAATATATATACATATATGTATTTAGTAATCTAAGGAGATTTATCAATAAAAGAACACATTTACTCCAAATCCATTGAAATATACCAAGTACATATTCTACATGCAAAGGATTAATCTTAAAAAAATCACTTTATGGGGCTAAATCCATCATTAAGTGGACATTAAACTCAAACTTACACTCATATAAATATGTAGATTACTACAAACCATATTGATGTAGAAAGAGGTAGATATTTTGGAGGCCATAAATTTTGATCCCTAACTCTATTTGAGCCCATATTCACACCTAAATGACCATATCAAAAATTTCAATACTGGTATAACCTACCCTTATAGTTATGGGATGTTTTTTTTTTTTTTTTTAGGCCAAACATGACTGTTTGAGGGTCCAAAATTGTAGTTTAATTTTATTTTTCATTTTTTTAAAAAATTTAGAAATTGTCTTTTTTTATAACTAGACTTGAAGTTTATTTGAAATCCATCTGATAGGTTAATTATAGAGTTAAATTTATTTTTAGATATTTTTAGAGTTGCACACACTTGTGTGTGAAAGTTACTAAAAATAATAGCTACTAAAAATAACAGGTTGAGTTTTTTTTATTTTTAGAGTTCTAAATTTTGCATGTCAACTCTAATTCTAAGTTGAGGCTTATTTATTTATGGTTTTTAATTATTTAAAACATTCAATATGAATCAATATTGGTTATTATTTTGAATCTTGGCCTATTGTATTTGTATTTATCTTGATAGTATTTTGGTTCACTATTTGCTATTAGAACAAGTTCAAATCTTGGATGTGTAAGAGATGGTGAGAAGATGAGGAAGAATTTCTCAAATGAATCATATTATGCAAGAGATAAAAATTCAAGTAGAAAAATTAACTAATATCATGGTGGATCAAAGATAAAGGAGAACAAAAGATGATGTGAAAGATGATATAGATCATGAAGAATAAATTATGAAAGAGTAATAAGAACAACCACCATCAATGGAAGAGAGGATGGTTATATATCTAGAAGGAAGGAACAAAGGAATCAAGTTTGACATTATAGATTATGGTATAAGTTTAAAATTAGAAGAGTTTATATATTGGATAAACAACATGGATAAGTATTTTGAATGGAGAATTATGAGAGAAGATAAGAAATTAAAGATTGCATGCATGAAATTGAAGGTTCATACAATGATTTGGTGGGATCACTATCAATAATAAAGATAGATAAAAGGTAAATAAAATATCAATACATGTAAAAATATAGATAAGTTGAGGGATAAATTGTTTCTTGTGTATTATTCATAACCCCTATACAATAGATTTCAAAATTTGAGGTAGAATGATCGCAATATATAAGATTATACATATGAGTTTTACAAGCTTTATATACATGTGAAGCATGATGAAATAGAAGATCAGATGGATACAAGGTGTGTAAATGGTTTGAATTTTGTAATTTAATATGAATTAAGAATTCATAGAATACTTTCATGAATTAATTTTATCAATTAGCTTTGAAGGTAAAAGAAAAATGAAATAGACATAATTTAATAATAACATTTATTGGGCCAAAAAGAGGATAATCCCATCCTATAATGGGATGATGTGGATTTAATACAAATAGAGGTGGGTTTAATATCACTAGAGGATAATCATCATGTCATCTAGAAAGACAAGAAGATAACAAACAAGGGTTTGAAAATTAGTAAAGAGGAAGAGGATTTTAAAGAAGATGAAGCTATGGTGATGGTAGAGGATGGTTTCCTAATCAACATAAGTATTATGCTATTTACATATTTAGAGAAGAAGTCCATATATAATTTGAGTTTACACACTACCAAGATCAAAAAATGAGGCAAGTAGATCACCCAAGAGTGAATTTAGTTGAAGCTAAAACAAAAGAGTAAAATATTAAAGTTGCAGTAATAGATATTGGAGAAAACATTATGTTGAGAAGAACAATGACTGCTATTAGAAAATAACTTTCACAAAATAAAGGTGGTGATGCATGGCTAAGAATAAATATCTTTTGAAAAAGGTATACTTCAATAGGTAAGATATTCAAGATAATTATAGATGGTGTGAGTTGTGAAAATATGGTTTTTAAAGATATGGTTGAGAAACTAGGTTTGTAGTGTGAAACACATCATAATCCTTGTTAGATTTCATGTTTTAAGAAATGGAATGAATTTATAGTGGATAAAAATTGCTTAATCAAGTTTTCTATAGGTAAAACTTATAAGGATGAAATACGGTATGATGTAATACCAATAGGTGCATGCCATGTATTATTGGGAAAGACATGGTAGTTTGATAAAAAAAGTTGTTCATGATGGATCAAATAACACATATATTTTATGTAAAGGTAGTATGAAGGTAGTTATATTACCTCTTAAAGAATAAAGGTAGGCTAAAATCATGAAAATCATACAACCTATCAAATACATGAAGATGATAGGTTGTTGTTATGTATTAGTAGTGAAGAAAGAAGACACAAAAGTGGTGGGCATACCATCAGAATGAAAATTACTATTGAAATAATATGTAAATGTTATAGCTAATTAGTTACCAAATGGTTTACCACAAAATATATATATTCATAATCATATGGATTTGATTTAAAAATTAAATCTACCCAATCAAGAATCATAGAGGGTGATTCTAATAGAATATGCATAATTGAATAAGTAGGTTATTAAATTGGTGAGAAAGGTTGTAGTAAGGGAGAGCATGAGTCCTTGTGAAACATCAACATTTTTTAAATCCAAATAAAGATGGATGGTGAAAGATATGTATGGATAGTAGATTAATCGATAAAATTACAATTAAGTACAGGTTTCCTATACCTCATTTATTTGATATGATGTATGTTCTTGTAGGAGAAATATATTTTTCCAAGATTTATCTAAGGAGTGGTTACAATTAGATTAAAATTCATGAAGGAGATGAGTGTAAAATAACATTCAAGACTAGATATGGTTTATATGAGCGGATGATGATGTCATTTAGATTATCTAATACACCCAACATATTTGTGAGGGTGATGAATATAGTGCTATGAGAATATAGTGGTAAGTTTGTGGTGGTTTATTTTTATGATACTTTAATATTCAATAAGACTAAATAAGAACACTTATAAAATTTGAGAATGGTATTATGATTATTAAGAAAAGATATTATCTATGCAAATTTGAAGAAGTGCAAGTTTATGCAAAATATTTTGGTGTTTTGGGGATTTGCAGTTTCAACAAATGATGTAAGAATGGATAAATAAAAATTAAATCCAATTATTGAGTGGCATATCTAAAATATCATCATATATTTAAGAATTTTTCATGGTTTAACAACTTTAAAAAAAAATTATTAAGAATTTTATTAGTCTTTTTGTACCAATAATAAATTATTTGATACGAAAACAATTTGAATGGATAAGGGTAGTAATAGAAAGATTTGAGTTTTTGAAAAATAAATTTACAAGAAAATACTATTTTAGCATTACTATATTGTATCAAAGTGTTTGAATTTGATTGTGATGTTTCATTTGTGGGAATTGGTGTCATGTTGAGTCAAGAAGGAAATCCAATAGCTTATTTTAGTGAGAAATTAAATTAGGTATGAATAAAGTATTCTACATATGATTTTGAATTTATGCCATTGTATAAGCATAAAGACATTAGAGGCATTGCCTAGTGCCTAAGAAGTTTATCCTATTTATTGATAATGATGCTTCGAAGTATGTGAACACTCAAAAAAAGTTAAATAGTAGGAATGAAAAGTAGGTGTCTTTCTTGTAGGATTATACTTTTGCATTAAAGAACAAATCAAGAAAATAGAATTAGATATCTAATTCTTTGAGAAGGCAAGTGGGGTTTATAACTACTATGGTGAGTGAAGTAGTTGGATTTAAATTTATTAAAGAAGTATATGGTATTGATCCATAGTTTAGAAAGATATTTGATCAATGTAGAAATCCATTAACAAGTGATATAAGTAATGTTTATGATGAGTATCTTATGTATGATGGTTATCTCTTAAAATGGAAACAAATATGTATTCAAATTGGGTTTCTAAGAGATAATATTATAAGATAATTGCATAGTGATGGTTTGGTTAGAAATTCTAGTAAGACAAAGATAATAGATTTGGTGGAGTAGAAGTAGTTATGGCCAAAGATGAAGATATATGTGAAAAGATATGTTGCAAGGTTTAGGATATGCTAGGTGGAAAAATGACATGTATAAAATATAAGGCTGGACATGCCATTACCAATTACAAGAGGACCATGGATAAATTTAAGTATAGATTTTATATTGTTATTACCAAACACATATAGAGGTAATGATTCAATTTATATTATTGTATATAGGTTTTCTAATATGGTTTATTTTATTTCATGTAATAAAAACCAATGATGACACTAGACTTATATAACTATTTTAAAGGATATTGTGAGATTACACGGTGTTCTAAAAACCATTACATTAGATAGGGACATTAAATTTCTAAGTCATTTTTATAGGACTTTATGGAGAGAGATGGGGAATAAGTTAAAATTAATTAGTGCATACCACCCCCAAATAGATGGATAGAAAAAAATTGTAAATAAAAGTTTGGTAAAATTGTTGAGATGCATAGTTGGAGAGAAGCCCAAGCAATAGGACTTGGGTTTACCAAAAGCTGAGTTTGTATATAATAATTTAGTGAATAGGTCAAAAGTTAAATCAACATTTTATATTTTTTATGGAAGAAATTATATCACTATTTTAGATTTAGTAAAGTTACCAATTGAAGAATAAGTTAGTGATAATGCATAAGCATTTGCATAAAATATACAATAGTTACAAGATGTAAGGCAAAAGTTCAATGAAAGTAATGAGAAGTATAAATTAGAAATAAATGTTAGAAGAAGGTTAAAATTATTTGAAGAAGGATATTTAGTGATGGTTTACTTTAGAAAAGAGAGATTTTTGAAATACACATATAGCAAGTTAAAGTACAAGAAAATTAGACTATGCATAATTGTGAAGAAAATCAATGACAATGCTTATGAGGTGAGTTTACCACAAAAATTTGATATATCTCTAGTATTTAAAGTTTTAGATTTATATTATTTCCATAGATAAGATGGTGAAGGTGAAGAATATGAATAAGTGTATTGAAAGCAACATGTGCCAAAGAAGAAAGAAAAGATACTACAGGTTCTAGATAATAATACAATAAACACAAGGCAAAGAAGTTATGACATGTATTTAGTATAGTGAGAATTATTGAAAAATGAGGAAAACACTTGGATTATATAATGGGAAATGAATAAGATTGATAAGAATAAATGGTAGCAATACAATCAGAACAACTCACAAGAGTTGAGTTGTTTTCAACCAAAGGATAATGATGCAAAAAAAAGGCCAAACTTATAGAGACCATAAATTTTGATTCTATTTGAGCCCATTTCATCTCAAATAATTTTGATGCTATCATAACCCACCCTTATAGTTATGGGACATTTTCAATATTTTGTGGAGGCTATGTGACCATATAAAGGTCTAAAATTGTAGTTTAATTTTATTTTTCAATTTTTTCTAAATTTAAAAATTGTCTATTTTTGTAACCAAACTTGAACTTTAGTTAAAAATAGTTTTATATGTTAATTTTAAAATTTAGTTTTTTTTTGAATATTTTTAGAGCTATGCACAATTGTATGCAAAAATTACTAAAATAACAGTTGCTAAAAATAGTAGGGAAGTTTTTATTTATTTTTAGAGTTCCAATTTTATGTCAACTCAAATTTTAGGTTGAGGCTTATTTATGCATGGTTTGTAGTTATTTGAATCATTCAATAAAAATAAATACTGATTATTATTTCAAATCTTGACCTATTGTATTTTTAATTATCTTGATAGCATTTTGGTTCATTACATCTGACTATTTATAATCATATAATTATATTTTATATACATATCCATATATGTATAATTATCTGATTATAATCAATATAACTTTAAATATACCCACATATATGTATGTGTATATATGTTAATGAATTTATTTAGATATAAATATTTATTTGTTTAAAAAATATTTAAATAAAAAATATCATTAGATTCCCATTACATTTATATATATTTAATAGAACATAACATATAATAAACATCGTATGATATATAAATAAAATGGGATAGAATATATATATATATATTGTTATTACTATTATTTATTTATTTTTACTGTCCTTTTTTTGATATATTATTAAAAAATTAAAAACATCTAAACCCTAAAAGAGGGCTGGCAACTGACAACCCATGGCTGACGATTGGGCTTAGAGCCCTGACCATGGCAATGACCATTGGTCAAGCCTTACCCAGGGCTAGGGTGAGATGGTTGGCCCATCCCCCTCACCTCCCTATTATGGGAATTGGATAGGATGGCTCAGCCCCCCACATATAATTAAAAAAATTATTTTCATTATTTTCATTTTTGAATAAATAAAATTAAATAAAAAGAACCCTAATATGATATGATCATGTGTGTGTGCATGTGTGTCCCAGGAAGTTATAAGAGAAATATTATGTAACTAGGGTTTATGTTTTTTTTCATTTTATTTATACATATTCAAATCAAAATAATCTAAAAATAAATTTAGTTTTCATAAAATATTAAAAATGCATATATGAATCAAATACACACAAGTAAATTACTATATTTTTAAATCAAAACCACTTCTAAAACACACTCCTTGCTTTCACTCAATGTTTAATTGGTCCCCTTATTTTGGAATAAAATATGGATTTAGAAAAGAGAAAACCCTTGTCTAATTCATGGAAGCTCCCTACTTCCCCTAATTACTTCATTATCCTACATATTTGTTCACTCTCTTTCCACCTGCATTTGTCCCTTGATTTTTTTTAAATGGCTCATCTATCCACCAAGTTAACTATTTAATGGAAAAAAAAATTATACAATGCATGTTTATTTATTATTTTAATATGTATGTATGTATATGCATATATTGTTGTTTGGAAATAGGGTTCCCACTCTTTTATTTTAATTAATTAAGTTATCATTATTTTTATTTGTATTTTGATTAAATTAATTACTATATTAAAAAATCCAATAATTGAATATATATTAAATTTATTACAAACCCAATTAGAATATACATATATATAGATAGGTAAATATATATGTATTTATAATTATTCTCATTTAATTAATATTGTTTTAACTTATATTAATATATGAATATGTTTATACAAATAGGTATAGATATTGGAATAACAATATTTGATTCAAATTTATTATTTATCCAAATTATGAATAAATATGTCCATTTATTTATTTAATATATTTATATACATAATACTATTTAAATATACATACATACATACATACATATATATATATATATAATTTTATTTATGTCTATTATTAAATGTTACCTAGGTTTGGTCACAATGATATTTATGTTATTATTCACATTTTAATGTAAATTTTGTTATCAAAATAACAAAAAAGTTATAATTAAAAAAATCAAGACCAACATATCATAACGTGGCTAAACTATTTGAATTAATATAAATTCAGTCCTATAGATAAACTTGTCAATAATAACTTATCAACATAGAAACCTCTATTAAGGCATAAATGTCACATTAAGCAATCATACTAATTGTTGTTAACATTAAACACACACACTCCAAGGTGGTCTTACATGAGTCAAAACTAACCTAGTTGTATGTCACTACAACAAGGTAACCAAAATCAAGACTAACAACCAACCATAATACATCTTGCTTGAAGGTCATGCAAGGACACACTCGACACACCGGTAGTCTAAATAATGACACATCATTGAGAAAATATTGTAGAAATTGAAAAGAGTATTATATTCACCCCCTCTTTAAAATGTCATTGTCCTCTATGATTTTAAAATAAAATCATATAGTGGAATCCACCTCATCCCCTAATTTTAATATCCACTACTAGGAGAACCCTCACAATATTTCAAATCTCATGTACCTACTTTTAAAATGCTCAAAAAAATGATAACACCAAAAAGCTACTATCAATACTCTGATATGTTATAACATAATTTATTATTCCAAATAACCCTTGTGTCATCCCATGGTATAATAGGAATAAGAAAGATAGTGTAAAAACATGGACCTAATGTAATTACTATAATAATACTTGGTTATGCAATGCTGAGCTAACTATTAACCAAAACATACTGTCATGTTGTACCTATTGAATAAAATATCATAACTTCAAAGAATTTTCATATATCATATTCACCACCAATTGATATTATGAAATTTCAAGATATATAAACAAGAGTATAATTATCCATCCACCATAAGATAATATTGTATCCAATGTGCAAAAAATAATATTGAAATGACTACCAATTCATATAAGAAAGCATTTAATGTTGGAACAATATCAAGAAAAATACAATGTGAAAATAATAATAGTCTCCATCAACTACATCATCAACAACATCTCATCAACCCTCCTTAGACCTCCTGGCCTCCTTAGACATCTTGAATAAATGGCCATAATATATATATATACATGCCATGTTTGGTGGTTGGGAAGGATGGTGTTACAAACCTATCCCACATAGGTTCCCATATCGACCTAATAACATCTCCAAGATACTTCTTCTCTCCCGAATAATGAACACTGTAAGCATTACAACATATATATAGAAAACACATGAACCAGCATTGGTCAAAAACTAAAATACCATAATAATTTTAAATAATCATTTTAATAGCCAATAAGTTAATTTAATTAAAAAGTCACAAATCAAGTTCAAAAGAAGTTGGTGTCAATAAACACAATAAATCCAAGTCATAATTATCAAGTCATCAAAAAAAATCTAATTGTAATCAAATGTAAATCCATTTACTTCAAGTTAAATTAAATTAACTTATAAATATTTGAATCTCAAAAATAAAAATTAAATACAAATTCAAGTTCAAGGACTAGTGCTAGTTTTCAAAGTAAAATTCAAAACATCACATTACTCAAACTATGTGAATATTAAAGTCACCAAAGGGGAGAAGGAATCAATAAAACTCAATCACCTCCCAGATAGAAGAGAAAAAAATTAACCCAACCACGTCCCTAAGGTAGGATAAAACATCACATTATCCTCCATATACCTCCTAAAAGAGAAACATTATTACCTACCATAGGTAATAAAGTAAGACTCAACTACTTTCTAGAGGTAGGAGAAACAAGAACAAGATTAATCCTCCCTCTGCCTCCTAGTAATAAGTTCTGACGTAATTTTGTAAAAATAGACCAAGTATGAACCTCATTCCTAACACACAGTGCTAAATTTACCCTAGAAGATCTACCTACTATCCCAAAGTCTTTGAATTAACTGATATACAAGTCTCTCATCAATAAATATGTCATTATTTATTGTTTCACTTAACTCAAATGATTTTCATTAAAAAACACAATATTCAATCTTGGTTGTCTTGTTATAATAAAAATTAATAATAATGTGTTGATAACTCTCATGTAATATCACTAATGTAAAAATCCTAGTATTTGTACTATTATAATTAGTTCACATGGGTATATCCTTGTTCAATCTCAATTATCATGTCCAACATAGAGTAATCATATATATTAAAAAAACTATCATTCTTCACAATGATGAAGGGGACCAAAGATCTATCAAGACCCTAACTATACACTTACTCTCAAATCACTAGTGGTTATATGAAAGGTTTAAATCACTAGTGGTTACATGCAATGTTCAAACTACATAACTTGAGGATAGGTTTAGAAGTTAAAACAATCTTTTTCAAAATGTAAGGCATCCAAACCATACTAGGCACCATCTGGTTTTATAAAAAATAATATGTGCAAGGTTAATAATGTACTAGGGTTAACTAAATTCCATATTTACAACATAATATAAAAATTCTTCTTTATAACCTCATGGCTTATGCTTAACCAAGATGAACAATGAAACACTAACTAGAGCATACTAACTTAGAGATACCACTCTTAATAGTTTGATTTAAAAATAATCAATTTTGTCACATTGTTAACTATAGACACGTTTCATTATTAGAGTCATATTGACTCAATAAACTAATACATGATCATTAGAAGTATATGAGGAATCTATTAAAGTGGGTCTTTACCATGCACAAACATACATACAAATTTTCTCTATATATAGTTATTTTTTACTAACGAATAGTAAAATCTAACCAACATAAACATCCATTAATGAGACATGAGAGTAATATAATCAATAAGAAGAGTACAACATTTCATCATTTTATTTGCTTTAGTTTCTAGTGGTCCACTATGGCTAGATATTCCACCATAATACCAAGAAAATAACCAAGTGAGTTATTTCTAAAAGGATACTTCCATCCACCAATGGAATGAATCTTGCAACTAGGATACATTGATTCACAATGTAGTCTATGTTTATAAATGCATACATTCTCACTATGTCATTCCACTTATACATATGTGAGAAAAAGTTATACAATTCATGTAGCAAAACACCAAACACTCCATGGCTCCTAGTGTTTAACTAGGTTCTAATACCAAAATATAATGCTTAAAATTTACAATTTAGACACACACAAAAACCACACCAATTTTTTTTAAATAATCCAATGAACACACTAACTCCTATGCCTATAAATATAATAACACTAACATGGCATAAAAACTCAAACAAACACAAAAATATGGTGTCACTTAAAATTTTTGGTCCAACCATTTATGCTTTGATCTACTACATAAAGTAAAATACACAAAGAGTCAAGACTCAAATACCACTCGGATCAGATATTAATGATAAGGGTGCTAATGGTATAACCCAAGGTAAATCCCAAACGATGTGAAATTATGTAAAGACACTTAAGGTTAGACAAGTTTCAATTCACTTTTTAAAAAAATTATGAACCCCACATCCAAATAAAAAATAAATTTTACAAGTACAACTTCACAAAAAAGGAAGGTTCACATCCTATCTTAGGTAACATTAAAAAGTATAAATTTAAGATTAAACATAATCACATGAATAATTTGGTCAATGTTATAATTAAATAAGTAAAAAATACTCTTAAGGCTACAAAGGTTTGACATGGCTAAACAAACTACAAAATGATGCTAGAATAAATACCCAAAGAAAGGTTTACACTATTATAAGGTAATGGGTTAAATTTGTATTAAAAAATTATTATAATATAATTATTATTTTATAACAAGGGTAAATGATATGATGAAAATTAATATCAAACCAAATAATATTTAATGACATTTTTTATCATTCCTAGAAAAACAATGACAAACAAGGTTCAAGGAGGACTCACTAAAAATATCAATTAAAGATTAAAAAACAAATATGAAAAGTTATAGATGAATATGTAACTCAAACTAAGAAGTTAAAACTTTCAAATTTAACAAATGATAAATAGGGTGAATAATTCAACACCCTTTCTAGAATGTCTTTGCAAACTAAACCAAAACAACATAAATTTTTTGAATAATTTTAATTTGGAAAAATGTCATTAAAAATAGTAAATGGAACTAAAATCTGAAACCAAAATCTCCTAAGTTGATATGATGATAAAAATATTTGTAAACATATTTTATTTCTAATGAAACTAATTTATAACCATTTATTAGATGTTGATTATAGAGCACATTCACTATAAAATCAACAAGGTAAAAATGATTTTTCCCACTAAAGCCTTTTAGAATCGAGGTACCATTTTGAATCGGATGAGCTAAAAAATAATGTGATATTAGAAACAAATTATCTTAGCTTATGATAATTGCGATCGAGACCTAGATACCATATTAGACAACTTTGGATATTTAAATTTTAATTTTTAAAAGGCAACTATAGGCTCATCCAAAAAACACACATAAATTTTTACCACTAGGAAAAAAAATGCCAATTTCAATTCTTTAATTTGTGAATGCATTTGATATATTATATTAGGATTATAATTGAATTATTAAGGCCACCCATGATGATAGTACCAATGATCATGTTTGAGAATGGAATACTTGTGGTTTTGATGTCTAATAATGGATTACACTTTAGTTTGTTTGATGCAAGATTGATTTAAATAACTTATTGGCTTGGTTTATGTATTAAGAGTTTCAAAGATTAAGGAATTCAATACAATTTATAATGCTCAATGTTGATCCTTTTAGATAGTTAGATCCTCCATTGATTTATCATAAACTATGAGAATACAATAAACCTAAATCCATATTCTTAGAGTTATTGCTAGTTTTAGTTACCAAGTTACATCCTTATGTTTAAAAGAGCATGTATTATATAAATGAGTTGTTATAAATCTATGGATTTATGAATTCAACCCTACATAAGAACTATATTTTTAGGATGGCATACCATCATGATAAAATCAATAATTTATAAGATTCAAAAGACTATTAATTTACAGAATAAAAAATAACTCTTTTATTGTAATCAAGATGCATTAATTTTATTTCAACAACTAAATTCTAACATTACAAATCTATAAAGTACTCTAAATACATATACCACTACATTTATAAACTTAAACATTACATCAAGTATTTACAAATCATCTAAATCCTATCCCTAATTATGATTTTGGATTAAAACTACCTCCTCACAAATCATAAAATAAGAAATAATACATCTCAACAATCTCATTTACACAATAAATTTTTCAACACAAAAAATATTAAATTCTTATAATCTAACTATTATTGGTACTCACCAACCTATACTATGACATAGTCAATAAAGGGGTTAGCTTATGCTGAATAATAAACTTCTCCCTCCTAAATACTTCATTTTTTAAAAATTAATAGGTAAATTAAATAAATATTTAAGCAACAAAACATAACATACTTATGATAATTTACATACTATGTAATAATAAGGGTTCATATTATCAAGACAAAAATTATCTAGTTGGTACCCAATCTCATCATCTACCAATGTAGATAATTATAATATTTTTACAATAATAACATAATTTAATAATATGAAATGTTAAACAATCGAATCACACTAACACGAATAATACTACCATTATAAAAATAATTATATAAACATTTATTTTATAAGATCCTATTTAAAAATGATTTATATAAAATAAGGGTTTTCTAATCAAGTCACAATCGTAAGTTATCTCTCAATATAAGTCAAAAAACTAGTTAATCATACATCTATTCAAAAGAGGTCAAATTTTTGACACATACACAAGGGACCCATGGGGAATCAATAAAATAAAATAACATGTTTCCACTCAAGTACATGACACCGACAATACATATAGATATATGTATTTAGTAATCTAAGCAGATTTATCAATAAAAGAACATTTTTACTCCAACTCTATTGAACTATACCAAGTAAATATTATAAATCGAAAGGATTGATCTTACACAAATTACTTTATGAGGCTAAATTCATCATTAATTAAAAATTAAAATCAAACTTGCATCCATATAAACATGTAGATTACTACACACTTATACCATACCATCTGACTATATATAATCATATAATTATATTTTCTATACATATCCATATATGTATATTTATATGATTATAATTAATATTACTTTAAATATACCCATATATATGTATATTTATATATTTTTATGAATTTGTTTGGATATGAATATTTATTTATAAAAAAGAAAATATATATTTCTTTTAATTTAAAATATCGTTAGATTCTCTTTACCTTTATATATATTTAATAGAATATAACATATAATAAACAACACATGAAATATAAGTAAACAGGATAGAATATATAATTTTAGAATAGTTATTTTATGTATGTATGTTTCTATTTAATATATATATTTTAAAACATCCAAATCCAAAAAGAGGGATGGCAATCGACAACTGGTGGCCTAGAGCTTATGATTTGACTTAAATCTTTGGCCATCAGTTGGGCCCTACCCAGGGATGGGGTGTGCTAACTAGCTCATCCCCCTTCCCTCCCTATTATGGGAGTGGGATGGGATGGCTCAGCTGCTCACCCCTCCCCCCCACACACACACATAACTAAAAATATATTTATTTTCATTTTTTATTATTTTTTTGAATAAAAAAAATAAAAAAAACCCTAATATGATACGATCATGTGCATGTGTGTGTGTGTATAAAACTAAAAATCTATTATGCCCAATTTATAAGGGAAAAATGGTAATAACATAAGAAATTTTAAGAGAAATATTATGCAATTAGGGTTTGTATTCTTTTTTTTTTCATTTTATTTCCACATATTCAAATCAACATACCTTGAAAATAAATGTAGTTTCCATGCTAGATTAAAAATAAATATATGAATCAAATACATGGAAGGAAGTAACTATATTTTTAAAGAAAAATAACTTCTAAAACACACTCCTTGATTTCACTCAATGTTTAATCTATCCCCTTATTTTGAAAAAAAAATATGGATTTAGATAAGAGAAAACCTTTGTTTGATCCATGCAAGGTCCTAGTTGATTCATTCTCCTCCATTCATCTTTCACCTCCCCTTCTTCTAGCTAGGTCATTCTCCACCATATTTCTTCCTTCACTCTCCTTCCACCTGCAGTCTTCCCTTGACAAATTTTCTAAAATCGCTCATCTCTCCACTAGGTTAACTATTTAATGGAAAAAGAAATTGTACAATACATGTTAATATTTTTTATTTTTGAAAATAGGGTTCCTACTCTTCTATTTTAAATTATTTATTTGTTTATCATAATTTTTAATTTTATTTTGATTAAATTAATTACTACATTTAAAAATCAAATAACTGAATACATGTTAAATTTATTACAAAACTAGTAAAAATATACATATATATAAATAGGTACATATATGTGTATTTATAATTATGCTCATTTGATTAATACTTTTAACTTTTATTAATATATATATATATATATTTATATTAATGTGTATATTAATATGTATACATACTATAATTGTAATATTTGATTTAAATTTATTTATCTTTTCAAATTATGATTAAATATGTAAATTTATCTATTTAATTTATTTATCTACATAGTACCATTTAATATACACATATTTATATAAATATGTATTTATATAATATTATTTACATCCATTATTAAATGTTACTTAGGTTAGGTCACAATGATATTTATATTCTTATTCATGTGTTAGAAGTAAATTTTGTTTTTGAAACACCAAGAAAGTTGTAAGTCAAATAATCAGGACTAAATTATCATAACATGACAACTCGATAGGTTTAGTCAAATTGTTTGAACTAATTCAAATCTGATACTATGGATAAACCTTTCAATATAAATTGTTGACATAAAAATCCATAGTAAGGCATAAACATCACATTAGTAAATAATATAAATTATTGTTATAATTAAACAAACACACCCCAAGGTGGTCCTATATGAGTCATAACTAACCTGATTCTATGTCACCATAACGAGGTAACTAAAATCAAGACTAACAACAAACCACAAGATATCTTGATCACATGTCATGCATAAAGACACACTTGACACAATGGTTGTTCAAATGATGTTAAATCATTGATAAAACACTATAGAGATTGAGAAGGGTATTACAGTGTGTGTCCCCCATTACATGACTATTGAGAATATTTTCCATTAGTTACATTTTTAGAACTTGTCTAGCAGCTGTTGATGTGGTTTTTATGCATATCTTAGAGAGTTTTAAATGAGGTAACCTATAAAGTTTTGGGATCTCTATGGAACTAGGTTCCACTCTGAAGAATGAGTTTTAGGTATGTGGTTAGAAAAATTGATTGGTGAAATAGCAGGGTAATCTTATGGATAATTCAACCAAGTTTGTGGGTAGATGTGTGGATTCTAATAAAAAGGGATAAATCACTATGTGAGTTGGATGGGAGAAATACTAATCTATCTTGGGTCGATATTAAATAAACTTCAAAATAGGGAAGGGTAAGGTAGAAAGAATGATTATATGTCTCTAAAAAGGAATTTCTCAATCCACCTCTTTACTGGACAAATATCTTAAAGACTAGTGTTTGTTGTTTGTAGATTTTTTACACTTGTAAATAAACATGGTTAGGATTCTAGATATTTAGATATAGGGTGCTTATTGGTCTCAACTAAAGGTTTCTCTTTTTAAGGATACTATTGCATACCTTTATAAGATAGATTATAACTTGGACCAAGAAGTTATCTAGGGTAGTTATTACTCACACTTGAAATACTATATCAAATAAGATACTTATACACACTTTAGGTTATTGATACAACTTATGATAACTATATAAATCAATGAAACATATCAATATTTAATAGTTATTACACATATAATACTAATATTCATTAACATAAAAGTTAGATTCATCTATAGTATTGACACACATCATAATTATTGAATCAAATACAAACTAAAGAAACTTTAAATTCATTGACATAGAAAGGGAAGAATAATGTACAAACATAGCTACATGACAATCAAATACTTGATTTCTCCTTGTATTTAATTCAAAAACTTTGACCCTTTGGAAAGATTGTTTTACATCTATGTATAGATATTGGGGAAGGGGTTGACTCATCCTCCAAGATTATAAGATTTTATTTACATCTGAAAATATTATAAGATAAATCTTAGTTACAAATAAATTCATTACAAATATTATAGTCATGAAACATGTGCATGTTGCCCAACATAATTATTTAGTTACTATAGACACACACACACACACACGCACGCACACACACACACACACACACACACACACACACACACACACACACACACACACACACACACACACACACACACACACACACACACACACACACACACACACACACACACACACACACACACACACACACACACACACACACACACACACACACACACACACACACACACACACACACACACACACACACACACACACACAACACACACACACACACACACACACACACACACACACACACACACACACACACACACACACACACACACACACACACACACACACACACACACACACACACACACACACACACACACACACACACACACACACATGAAACTAGGACTTAACTATTTGATTATGATGGTTACATGTAAAACATGAAAAATCAGCATGTATCTAAATTAGATCTTTCTTGACTTATCTCAAAACTATTATAGTAATTGTAGTAGTACTCATGGTTGAAGTTGTAGTAACTAGAATTGCACTTGAAGATGCACTAACTAATAGAACTATAGTCACCATGAGAATAGTAGTATGAATTGGAGTTGACATGGTTTTCGTCATTATTAGTGCCATTGGTGGAGTTAGCATAGAGGAACTAGTAAGTGGATTTTATTGAGAAAATTTATTCTTTGCATCCAAGTCTTAGTAGTGTTTGTATGCCTTAGCATGTTATGATCTAATTAGATTCATATCTAGGAGAGATGGCCTAGTTACCCTACTTGTCTCCCTCATTATATTATTATGATTTTCCCTGGTTTATTTGAAGCTTACCCTAAATACCTCCACTTCCATTGCCTTCTTCCTCATTAGACTTAATTTGGCCTCAATGTCCTCCAAGCTTAAACCTTGTAAACTCTACTTGAAAATATCAAAGGCTTGTTTAATCATTTGGTCAAATACAACCTTGGTCACCTCTATTATCTCAAATGGAAATCAATTCCAATCTTGACAAAATTTGTTCTACCTCTTTCCCTTACTCAACCAACTTATGTACTAAAGCCTTAGAGGATAATACCCAATCTCGAGTCTCTTGTGTTCTTATCAATGCTAAATTGAAAGCATTAGATGCCTCTAATGGGGTCATCAAATGCAAATGGATGAATTCCTTATTAATGGTATAAATCACTACAAAATTTATCTTACTATCATCTTCCTTGTGGCTTCTAAATAATTTGTCTATGTTATTAACATGAGGATCCAAGATTATTCTCAATCAATGAATATAATCAAGAATTTTGTACAATCTGAGAGCAACATCTTATTCATCCTACTCAATGTCATGAGGAACCTAAATAACTTGATGTTTCTCTTTGAGTGTGTCTAACTCTTCCTCAAAATCCTATCTATCCATTTCAGTCCCTTGATGTATGAAAAGATTAGCTTCTATATGGGTCTCCATATATGACTTCAAGTCCTCAAAATAAGGGGACTGAGCCTTTTGCCTATTTTGCCTCTTACTTAGGGAATACACTTATTCCCTCTCCTCTATGATTATATTCCTTCCCATAATCTCCTCAATTTTCCTCTTCCTCACCCTTTGTACTAATTTAGTGTCTTTGTCAAATAGGGAGCTCATCATTGGTAATTATATTGTCTTTAAATTGGACCTCTTATAGACTGAGGATCTTAATTCCTTATCCCAATATAAAAGAGTGATATTTGTAGGACTTGAGGGATGTGTTTACACTTGAGCATGTTCTTCAAGGTCTTTCTCATTTTGTGTGGAAGGATTGGCATTATAGGCTAAATAATATTTGACCAGTCTATATTTCCATACTATGGTATTGGATGGATAATAAAGACTGGATGCCTCATAAGTTCCCTTTTAGTTGTTACCACTATGGTTACAATGGTGGGAGTATAAAAAGGAAAGGATGAACCCAATTGGGTAAAAGGAAATGCAGTTGAAATGATGGATTGAGTAATGGTTGGAATGGACAAAGCTAGTATTGATGGGGTGGATGTCAATGGAATGGAAACTAAAGGGATGAAAACCACTAGGATGGAAACTATAGTAGTGGATGGTAGAGAAAGTGTAGTGGTAGTAGGTATATTCATGAAAGATAAACCTATATAGATTATCTATTAGGGAATGAACATGAAAATGATTGGTCTAGAGGACATGTAAACTATAGGTAAGGATATTAAAGGGGAAAAACTTAAAGGATCTATGATTAAGGGTACCTTACTAGATGATTTACCTATGATAGGTGCCTTGGCCTTAATTACATATAGACTTAGAAACTTTGACTACTATAGTTCCTCTTCATGTGCTTATTATGATGGATGTGTCTGTGGTCTATCTTTTGGCTTTCTTTGATAAGTCCTTATTATTCTACCTACTTATGGGCTTGTGGACTATGATGGAAGAGAATAGGGAATATTGCTTGGCACTGGGGCTAAAGTAGCTTTTGTTTTCTCTTAATTATATAAATACAAGTATATAATCCAATCTTCTACTTGTGTACTACCTCCTACTATAGCTATCTCCTTAGATAACTCATACTTGACCTTGATAATTTCAATTATTAAAGTTTAGGCTAGGAGCATTGGTGCTTCTACTTGTTTTGAGGTAGGTAGTTGTTATTCTTCAACTTTTTCTTCATCTCCTCTAATGAGTGGTGCCTCAACTACAAACTATTATCGGTATTAATGTTAGAGTTAAGATTGTTGGGGATCTAGCCCCTCTCCTTCTTGTTATTTTCATTGCCTACCACTCTAAAACTCTAAATATCTCCATCCTCTAGGATGTGGAAATCTAAACTTCACTTGAACAAGTGTTAGATATGGTTATGCTTGAATACCTCTTTTCAAGTCCTCACTTAGTCCTACAATTATAGCCCTTTACTTGACCTCCTCATCATCCTTGCTATTCAAGAAGAGAAAGTCATGATTTATTATCTCATGCTTGTAGTCAAAGCCAAGGGTATGAATATTCTTTTGGACCTTACCAAGAGGGTCCTAGTCTTGGTGATGAAGGGGACGTAATACATGTCCCTACTTAACATTACTTGAATATTTAAACTACCTATGAATAGTATACTTCATTCACCCAATGGTGAAGTGAGATCCATGAAAGGTGGCATTCTTATTTTTTGCCAATTCCTCATCAATGATGTTCCAAATTTGATAGGTGATTTCCTACTCAGCTACCTTATCCAGAATGAACTTTAAGGGCTAGAGAGGATCTACCTTATGGCTTGCCACCATGATTATTATAAAATTTGGATAAATCTAGTAGTATCCAACATTGTTATTAAGTTTATAAGCTATGTTATGGGAAATTATCTCTAAAGGTTGACCATGTGTGTCCATCTAGACCTGAGGATAAAGGTCCTAAACAATCTTGTCTATATTCCTCACATATGAATATATGTGTACAAAATTATAGTAGTCACAAATATTATTTTTAATGACTTCAATTTTGGGATCCCATAAAAATTTATTATGTTTATACATAGTTCCCATAATCACATCTAGAAGATAATCCATCATTTAAAATTTTCCACTCATTGGCCTCTTATCCTTATATAATATTTATTCTTGGAGTCAGGTTGTGATGATTTCCCCCAAAGTGTAAGTGTGCTTTGAGGTAGTCAATTAGTCTAGTAGAAGAACGCATCCTAAATGTATTAATTAGATATTAGCATGGTCAAAGAGTCTATTCTACAGTGTCATCCCCATGTGGATTCTTGTTTTTAATCATGTGACGGGGATAGGGATCTTAGCATGTTCCTTCAGAGTGAAACTCTCCCCAGGGAGAATCCAATTTGATAGAGCTCACTCTAGATGGTTGGTCTTCTTTCATGTGATGATAACATGAAAATTTAATGTAACATATGCAATAAGTAATAATAAATACCTATTGAATGTCTCACCTACAATATACCTAAAATAAGTGTTTTCATCTATGTAATGAAGGTATCCTCCATCCATGATTATTCATTTGAATAAGAGGCCCTATAATAGATCAATGTACAACATCACTTCTAGATTTATATCTATATAGTGTAGGGATTGATGTTTGAAATGGTGTAAATCCTTCACCAATTACTTATCTTTATATGTAATTTATTCCTAAAGTGAAAATGAATCTACCTCTTCTAATGATTCCCATAAAGATGAGTAATTTGGATACCATCCATTGAATGTAGTATCATCAAATATAGTGCTTAATTACTCTGTAGAGTCCTTAATTGAGAATATGGATTATGTTGGTGATGTCTTGTAGGACCTAGATGATGATGCCATGGTGATTCTACTGAGTATTGGTATGTTCTATGATTTTTATAATGGTGTATACTCACTGAACTAAACTTTATAAATTTCAAATCACTCACGTAGTTTCAATAAGCTTCAATAAAAACATTCATTTTAGCAAGTTTATTTGAAGGCTACAATATACTCAATCTCAAAGATGTAATAACATGAAATTAGATGGGGGTTCAATGTATATATATATATATATATATATATATATATATATATATATATATATATATATATATATATATATCTCATTTATTAATATCTAATTCATGCACCATTAATTTCTAACATCTATGAGCTCATAACCTTCATTCAACTCAAATTCAATCACCCTATCCTAGTTTACTTTCCATGTAGGATGCCTTGTCATTTGGGGTACCACTATGTAGTCTTTCCTCTTTTTCCATATCTTATTATACAACCTAGTCAATAGAAGTCAAAACTTGATTTTGGGATAAAATAATCTGAAGTGTATAATTATCTTTAGAAATATATGTTACCAAAGTTATTGAATCAAAATTTTCCAAAACAAAGATTCCAATGACTAATCTTTTCGAAGGAATCCTTCCAAACAAAAGTTTTTGACATTCTTCCTAAAACAAAACCCCCAAATTAAAGTTTCCAAAACAAAAGTCTCTAATGAGAATATCTCCAACATAATCCTTACAAAATTAATGTTTCCACCAAATACTAAGTCTTTAAATTAAAGTCTCTAGTATGAAAGTTACTAATCAATAAGCTCTCAGTGACTAAGACCACGAAGAAAGCTATCAATAGAATCCTACCAAAATAGTTATTGCTGACACAAAGTTATTAAAGAAATTGTTTTCAAAGTGAAACTTCTAAAAACAAACCTACTAAAATGAATGTTTGCAAAGTAAATAATATTTTTGAAGATAAATTCCCAATTGAAATCTTTTGAAATGGATTTTTTCCAAAGTAAAGCTTTTGAACAAAGTTGTCAAAATGAGTGTTTTTCATAATGGGGTAATTGATGAGAAACTTTCTAAAGGGAATGTTTTAAGACCAAATATTCTTAAATAAAACCAATCTAAATTATTTTCCTGTAAAGCCATTCTTTACAACTTTTTCATTAAATAGGTTAGTTTGAACAAGTACTTTCAAATTAAAAAAGTATACCATGACATATGCTAAAGGAACTTGATTTATACAAATAATTCAAGTATCATAACCCTCAAAACACATATGTACCCCTCCAAGATATTAATTATTTCCAAAAAAAATAGGGTACCCACTTTTTGAAGAAAAAAATATAGAGTAGGGTGTGTTGAATACAACAAATGGCAACTCATAGAGGTGAATACTCCATATTTTTTCATGAACCCATAATCCATGGTTTCATAGTCCCAATATTAACCATAAATTTAACCCAAAATAATTGACTAAACCAAAAATGGAAAGAGACTCTTAATAATCATGTGAAACATACTAAAATTACTTAAAACTTTAATATATATGTGTGATAAGTGTGGTTCCTTACCTCTTGTTTTAGGGTTTTAGGCAAAGACATAAGGGTGAGCTATAGGTTTAACTTTGATTGGGCATTATATGTATAGATAGAGATATCAAACATTACTTTGATACTATCTAAGCATTCATATCCTCAATAGAGATACTTTTGATCACCTATTCCTCCATTATTTTATTAATGAATAATGCATTGATATTATTTCATCATATTGGCTTTGAAACCTTTTTTTATTTTCTTTTATATTTTTGGATTATGCCTTTTTATCTTTTTATTATTTTATTTGTTTTTATGAAAGAGGTAAAAGTTGACCACACTAAGATAATCTTAGTTAACATTTTGGTTTAATCAAAATGTCCCTATCAACTCTTTCTCATGTCAATGATTATTACCTTAAACAAGTATTAATGTTTTATGTGCATTTGAACCAAGGGAATAAGGAGAGTTTTCTAAATTTACATAGAATTATGGGAACAACTTTCACATACCTGATGAAATTATTAGCTTTAAGACATATTCATGGCTAACTCTCTCACTACTTACCTGAATTAAAAGTTTTAAGATATAGTATGCATTATCTCGTTGATTCAGGTTGGATTAAAAACACCTCAAACTATGTTTGATTATAATAGGATTGACCAAAATTTTACTATTATGAAATAAATAAGAAACTATTATAAAAAGTATGAAAATACTAAAAGTATAAGCTACTCTATAAAGTGTGCACTAATCAAATAGAAGAAAACAACATAAATTAGGAAACTTAACTAATAAAGCAAATCTAATCTACACCTACCTCTACCAAAAAAACTTATTATTACTCAAAGACCTCTCCATATGGAGCAGCCATGAAATAATGCTTCAAAAATTATCTATTCACTAGGTATGTTAGATCATTGCCTTTAAGATATATCAAATTAAATGTATTATTACCCAAATTTTTTGAAATTTGATACGATCTTATCCATAGTGGGGTAAACTTTTCATGCATTCCTTTTTTTGTCATGGGCTTTGTCCCATATAAGTAACAAGTTAGATATCCTAAAATATTTTAATTTTATTCTTTTATCAAACCATCTATTGACTACATCCTAATTTTTATAAAGATTTGTAATGCTTTATCTCTGAAGTCTTCCATTTTTATGATGTCTAGTAATCTAGATTATATTTTGTCATTGGGCTCCATGTATTCTTCCATGAACTGATATGTTGGTAACTTTAACATGATTAGTAACATTATTTGTTTCCAATACACCAATAAATATGGAAAACTTTGAGGGCCTTCTTATACCTCATCCTATCTACCCAGAATACATACTTTAGTAGGAAGTGCCACTCCCTTGGTTCTTATGCAACTAACTTATTGATTGCATCTATAAGATTCTTATTATTTGACTCAACCAATATATTCCCTTATAGGTAATTATTTGAGAATGATCTAATTGTAATTTGATTATCATTGGCCCACTCAATGAACTTAGCTAATTAAAATTTTGGTCCATTGTCACAAACTAGAGAGATAGGAGTATTAAACCTAGTTATGATATGTACTTCAAGAAAACTTATCACATCTTAGGATTTATAGTTCTTGATAGTTATTTCCTCTCTCCATATAGTATAGTAATACATAGAAGTGAGTAAAAACTTATGTCTCACTAAGTAATTCAGATTTATAACACCAATAAATTCTAAGCCCTATTAGGAAAATAACCTACCTTCAATTACAAGTTGCAGAAACATAGTTGAATGTACTTATCTTTTGGCCAACACCTAGCATTCATGGCATGTTCTCACATGGAAATGAGCATATTTGAAGATCTTTGGCTAGTAATAGCCCATTCTGAGTATTTTATGTGTTGTATTTCTGGATGGATGGCCACTACCTATCTTTTGATGAAGATTTTTCAAGATTTCCTGGCTCCTCCTTGTGACACACATCCTAGATAAATGCCCTCATAATTATTTCTATAGAGCACTCCTTTCTTAATCATATAATGAGTATCCTTGATCCTTAAATCTCTCTTTTGATCTCTTTTAAGTTCTTGGGGGCATGTTCCAGTGAGTAAGAATTGAATGATACTTGAATATCAATCTTCTTAGGAAACCTTTATCTAGAATACCACTTCAATAATGATGTATGGGTCTAGCTCAGTCATCAATTGAATTATGTCTTATCCTCTAATGATTCTAGATAGTTGGATCTCAATATAAAATTCCTATAACTTCTCCATTCATTTACCTCTATGCTCCCCCAATTCATTTTTTCTAAGTATGGGATTGATAATAAGATCAGATACTATGGAGATGGTTTTATTATGCAAGAAGTAGTGTCTAAAATTTTTATTTTCCTTGATTAGATAAAATATTTCCTTGTTAATCAAGGAATACTTCAGCTCTACATATTTCAAGCTAGTACTCAAATGCCATTGGATGTTTGCTTTCCTCCTTTTTTGCATAAGTATTGAGTCAATGGTATGTTCTAAGGTGAATGAATATAAATGAAAGTCCTTGGTGAAATTAGGGCTTACCAATACTAGGGCTTGTAAAATAGCATTCTTTATGTCTTCAAAGGATTTATTAGATTTAGGAATCCAATCCACTTTGACATTCTATTTGATCATTGCATTAAGGGGTCTAGCAATCTTCATGAATCTTAATACGAATTTCCTTACAAATTTATCTTTCTAAAGAATGATTTGAGCTCATATTTATTATTTATAAATGTTATATCTGATATGACTTAAATCTTATCTAGGTCAATGGTGATCCCATCCTTGGTAATGATGTGGTGCAATATCTTGCCTTCGATAATGAGAAATATATTTTTCTTAGGGTTAAGTGATACCCCAAAAATTTTTCTCCTCTTGAAGATAGTTTGATTAGGGTTAATATGATTAGCTCTATTTTTGAAAAAAATAGTGAGCTCATCTATATATAATGATGCACTTCCCTATTAGTCCCTAGAATGAATGGTCCATTACTTTTTTAAACTTCACTCTAGTGTTGAACACCCAAATGACATTCAATTATACATATATGTTCCCCACTTTGTATTAAATTTTATATTCATCCTATTTTTTTATTACTAGTACTTGGTCATAACTTGAAAAAACATCTAAAAAAGACATCATCTCATAGCCACTTACCATTTGTATCACCTCATATAAGGAGGGAAAAGTATAATTGTCCTTCTTTGAATCTTTATTAAGATATCTGAAGTTGATGCATAGTTTGATCTTGCCACTCTTTTTCTTGAATGGAACTATATTGGTCACCCAAGTCGAATGTCTAATAGAAAAGACAATCCTATTACTCAATAGATTTTCCACTTCCTTCTAAATTAATGGTTCCAAAATAGGATTAACTAGAATCTACCTTTTCCTCAATTATTTATGATCAGGCTTGAGTAGAATTTTATGGGTCATGACTCTAGGATTGAAAACACTAAAATCTACATAAGTCTATACAATTATGTCTTTATACTTAATAATTAGTTTCTTGACTCTTTGAATTTCTTTAGGGGTGTAACTTAGGATAATACTGATGAAGTCTACATTTTTTTCAACATCAATGTTTTCTAAGATGAATTAAAATTCATTAACCTTTAACTACCTCTATGATTGAACTTGGGGATATTTATCAAAGGTCCTTTCCAGGGCAACCATTCCCAATGGGAGGTGATTCTCTTTTAGCTAGATAATGCCTTCTTTATCCAATCATTCTTGGCACATGTGGTTTCTTTCTTCATCATCTATTATTTAAGACTTGAATTGTCTTGAATTTATGAGAAATTGGAAAAATTAGTGGTCATCTTCAAACACTTGAAAATTATCAACATTGTCTGGTATTAAGGGACATGATATAAATTAAATGGATAATTTCTAGATTTTTCACTCAAGTAAGGGTTCCAAATTCACTATTGAAGTGGCCATTGAATCGGTGGTTCCATTTTGTTCTCTTAGAATAGATACTATGTTGAAAGCTTTACATTATTTTATTATATCTCAGCCCCTGTGCTTGTATTTCTTTAGATATAATAATTTACACTGATATTTATTTCTAACCTAGATTACCATAAGTTCAGAATAGTTATATACTAGAAATTCTTAGACATTATTTTTGAAGGAAAACTACAATCCTATAATCAAGGCTTCATATTTTGCTCTATTATTGGTGTATAGGAATTGGATCTTGTATGCTACCAATAGTTTATCTCCTTTTAGATTGATTAATTTGATAACTATGTATAATCCTTGCTTAGACCTGACTCCATCAAAATGGAAGGTCTATAATTGGGAAGGGTCTAAAATTTCTTCTAGTGCTTCATACTTCATGGAAAATATATAATTCCAAGACTATGAGATTTATAACTTACCTCCTTATTGGTATTATTGTATTCCATAATAGGATGCTTCATTCTTAGTTCTTGATCAATTTTGATCTAGTTGGTTATGCCTCTCCATAGAAGCCAAACATGTGAAAATTCCATGGAAAAATATCCATTTAGCTTTATTGACCAATCTTTCCTTAACAACAACCCATAACCTTCAGGAATGTCCACTACCACGATTTCGATAGTCACCTACACTCTAGGTTATGAAGTAACCTAAATTCTCACATTGTTTAGTTCTCCCAAAATAAACACCACTATTTTATCAAGTAGTGATATAGTCCTCTTAGAATGATTTGTTATTAAATCAAGCTTATAATAAATAGAATTTGGCATCACTATTGTTGAAGCCCCTGAATCTATGAGGAAATTATGTATATTTTTTCTAAACACTTGAATGGTCAGTGAGAAAGGGGTAACTTCTAGATAGATTTTATATATAACATTCATGTTGGTTATCTTATAATTTTATACAATAAAATTATTTTTTAATGGACTTCCATAATATCTCCTTCTGCTCTATGATTTGTGCCAATTTTTGAAGAGTAATGTTGGCCTTGATTTTCTTCATACATTCATCAATATTGTATCTTCATTTATTTTGTTCTTCTCTGTGTTGAGGATGATCATTCAATTTGGAAGAGGAAGATTATTATCAACCTTGGGATATAGAGGGATAACCATATTATTAGGAAGATTGGAAGTGGTTAGTTGATATTTATTCTTTAGATTATAATTATTCTTATTGAATTGTTATAATTCTTACACTTCATCATAATTGTCTTCTAGGACATTATCATCTTCACTAGGGAAGGGAAACTCAAAAGTATCAAAAACCGTAGTTGAATTAGAAGGGCCATATTAATGAGGTAGATTTGAAGGATTCATCATTTCATATTTTTTTATAATCTCCCTCTAGAATATTACAAAGGCTGCACAAAACTCTATACATTCCAAATCTCCATGTTGACATATATTATAGACCTTGCAATTATTGGGCAAAGTTGTTTCCATAATATTGATTTTTGTCATCTTATTAGATTATTGTTGTTTTATATTATTATTAGGCCTATTAAAATGACTATTGTATCTTGGAAAGGTATAATTCTAATTATAATTTTGATTATTTATATTTCCCATCCTCTTTTGCATATTCAAAAATTCATGGCTCATATTTTGAACCATTCTCTATATAGAATCTAATTTAGCTTTATTAGAATCAGAACCTTGAGTGATAGTTGCATAGGTATGAGCATGATGTTAATTTTTCTAATTATTTTGTTGTGTATGATTATTCAATAAATCATAGTTCTACTTTGTTTTTCACTACATCATGGGTGGCAGAGTATACAACTGATTTTGATTGAATGTAGGAGTATTCTAGTTTGCACGTGCAACTATATTCATGGATGGAAGTCAATTGGTGAATATATAACATCATAGATTATGAGGTATAATCTATGGATTGAGATGATTATCAATGTTGATAGATTTTTGTATTTCCAAATCTAGTGTATTGGTAATAACAACTCTTCACAAAAACATGATAGTAATAGGGTCTAGAGCATGCTTTTATATTTTGTGCATGAGATTTTCATTTAGCTTATATGTGACCTTCAATTAGGTGTGAATATTATATAATCTTGAATTGAAGTCTCAGATGGACTCATTATGCTCCCTTTTCATGCTATTAAAGAGTTGATATACTAGACTTAGATTGGTTACCTATCCAAATTATATAAGGAAAGTGCCTTAACTCTCTTAAGAGGTGATGTAATTTTCCTACAGATTGAGATACCAATCATAAGACTGATCTTGTAGAGTAAATGGAAAAATCCTACATGACTCATATTCATAGATAAAATTTACTAATCATAGGGTGGACTTGAAATATTTGATATGTTCTATATCCATCCTCCCACTTAAAGAGGATAAAGAAGGCAGATACTTTTTTGGATTCCTTGGTAGGTCATGTTCATCCCTGGGGATAGCAATAGTGGATCTGATTAACCAAGTTAGATCTAATAGAATATTGATAGGTGGGATGCTCCTTATAAGGGAAGGTGTTTGGTCTCTATGTACCTTAGGGATGATAGGTATAGGTCTAGGAATCTTAGAGTGTGACAATTGTGAGACCAAAAGATTGGATTGGGCCCTAGACCCTATTAATCTCTCATGTGTATCCATAGTGATAGGTTCCCTATTTATTAGGAAAGCACAAAAGTGGGCCCTCCTTTTAGTACCAGCTTGTTCTTACTATTGATGTGGTTTTATACATGCATATAAGAGTTTTAAATGAGGTAACCTATAATGCTTTTATATATCTATTGAACTAAGTTCCACTCTACAACATGAGTTGAAAGTATGTGGTTATAACAATGGGTGATGGAATAATAGGTTAAGAATATGGGTTGTTCAACCAAGTTTGTGGGTAGATGTGTGGATTTTAATTAAAAAAGGGATAAATAATTATGTGATTTGGATGGGTGAAATACTAATTTATGGTGGGTAGATCTGAAAGAAAATTCAAAAGAGGGAAGGGTAAGGTAGAAAGAAGGATTTTATGTCTCTGAATAGGAATTTCTTAGTTTTCTTATTTAGTGGACAAATACCTCAAGGACTAGTGTTTTTTGTTTTTATCTTTTTTCTCATTTAAAAATAAATGCATATAGGAGTTTGGGTATTTAGATATAGGGTGATTATTAGTTTCAACTAAATTCTACTTTTGCATACCTTTATATGAGAGATTATAACTTGGACCAAGAAGTTATCCAAGGTATCTATTGATCACACCTAAAATACTATATCAAATAAGATACTTCTACACACTTTAGGTTATTGATACAAATTATGCTAACTATATAAATCAATGAAACATATCAATATTTAATAGTTGTTCCACATCTAAGACTAACATTCATTAGCATAACATTCAGACTCATCCATAGCATTAGCACATGTCATAATTATTGAATCAATTACAAACTAAATAAATTTAAATTCATTGATATAAAAAGGGAATGATAAAGAAAACACAGTTGTATGACAATCAAATACATGATCTCTCCCTGTATATCATTAATAAACTTTGACCCTTTGAAAAGAGAGTTTTACATGTATATATAGATCTTTGGGAAGGGGTCACCTCATCTTCCAATATTAGAACATTTTATTTACATCTAAAAATACTATAAGATAAATCTTGGTGACATATTGATGCATTGCAAATATTAAAGTCATAAAATGTGGGCTTGTTACTCAAAATAGTTAGTTAGTTACAATATATGTGTGTGTACGACTATCACTTAACTATTTAATTATTATGGATACATGAAAAATTTGAACAATTATCCTTTATCTAAATTGGCTCTTGCTTGACTTTTCTCAAAATTATTATGGGATCTATAATAGTATTGCGGTTGAAGCTATAGTGACTAGAATTTCACTTTAAGATGCACTGGTTGATAGAATTGTAGTCACCATGGAAATAGTATTCTAAAGTGGACATGACATAGTTGTCATTATTTGTGCCATTGGTGGAGTTGGCATATTGGAACTAGTATGTGGATTTTGTTGAGCAACTTTCTTCTTTGCATCCATTTCCTAGTAGTGTTTTTATGCTTTAGTGTGTTGTGATATGATTAGATTAATATCAAAGAGAGATGGCCTAGTTACCCTACATGTCTTTCCCATTATAGTATTATACTCTACCTTTGTTTCTCTAAATATAACATTGAATACTTACACCTCTATCACCTTCTTCCTTGTTGCACTTAATTTGGCCTCAATGTCCACCAGGTTCAAACCTTATAGACTCTTTTTAAAACTATTAAAGGATTATTTAATAATTTGGTCAAATAAAACCCTAGTCACTAGCCTACCTCTGTTATCTCAAATGGTAGTCAATTCTAATCCTAAAAAAATCTCCTCAACCTCTTTCTCTTCCTCAGTCAACTTATTGACTAAAGCCTCAAAGGATAGTACCTAGTCTCAAGCCTCTTGCATTTTTATCAATGCTAAATTCAAAGCATTAGATGCCTCTAATGGGTTCATTAAATCCAAATTTTTTAATGCCTTATTATGGGTATAAATAAATAATAAATTTAGATTATTTTCATCTTCCTTGTGGATTCTAAATAATTTAACTATGTTATTAACATGAGGAACCAGGCTTATTCTCAAAGAATGAATAGAATCAAGAATTTCATACAATCTAATAGAAACATCTTACACATCCTACTCAATGCCATGGGGAATACAAATCACTTTGTTTCTCTTTGAGTGTCTCTAACTCATATTTAAGATCCAATCTATCCATTTTGGTCCCTTAATGTATGGAAAGGATGGCTTCTATATGGGTCTCCATATATGACTTCAAGTCCTCAGTAGAAGGGGACTAACCCTTTTACCTATTTTTCCTCTTGATTAGGGAATACACTTATTCCCTCTCCTCCATGATGAGAATCCTACCTAAATTATCCTCAATTTTCCTATTCCTTACCCTATGTATTGATATAGTGGATTTGTCAAATAGGGAGCTCATTGTTGGTAATTTTGTTATCTTAAAATTTGGCCTATTAGAGGTTGACACTCCTAAATCCTTAGACGAATCTAAAAGAGTGAGATTTGAGGGATGTATTTTCACTTGGGTATGATCTTTAGGTTCTTGCTTAGTTTGTGTGGAGGATTGGGCATTGTAGGCCAAATAATCTTTAACCACTCTTTGTTTCCATACTATGGCATTAGATGGACAACAAATACTAGTTATTCCTAGGTGCCATTTTAGTTATTACCACTATGGTCATGGTGGTGGGAATATAAGAATCCAAAAAAGGACATGTAGTTGAAATGATGGATTGAGCAATGGCTAGAATCGATAGAGGTAGTTTTGATGGGGTTGATGTCAATAGAATAAAAATTGAAGGGATAGAAACCACTGGGATGGAAACTATAGGAGTGGAGGGAAGAGTAGGTGCAGTGGTAGAAGGAAGACTAATGTATGGATGTAAGAAAGATAAACCTATAGAGAGTGTTTTTGGTGAATTAAAATGAAAATGACTCATCCATGGGAGATGGAAAATATAGGTAAGGACATTAAAGGTGGAAAACCTAAAGGAGCTATCAGAAAGGGTCCCTTACAAGATGATTCAAATATGGTAAGTACCTTGGCCGTAATCACTTATAGGATTAGAACCTTTGCCTATGTTTTATGGTTTATCCTTTGGATTTGTTTGATAATTCCTTATTGTTATACCTAACTATGGGCCTATGGAATGTGATGGAAGAGAATGGGGAATAGTTCTTGGCATTGGGGATGAATTAGCCACTATTTCCTCTTCATCATAGGAATTCAAGCATATAATCCTAAATTATACTTTGGAACTACCTCTTGATATAGTTAACTTCTCAACTAACTCCTACTTGACCTTGATCAATTCAATTATTGAATCTTGGGTGGAAGCACTAGTGCTTTTACTTGTGTTGAGGCAAGTAGTTGTTCTTATTCAACTTGTTTATATTTTTATCCAATGAGTGGTACCTCAAATACTAATTATTATTGGTCTCTAGTTGGATTTGATATAGTTGGGTATCTAGCCTCTCTCCTTCTAGTTGTTTCCATTACTTACCATTCAAAAATTTTGAGGATCTCCATCTTCCAAGAGGTAGAATTCTAAAATTTGTTTCACTAAGTGTTAAAGATGGTTCTTCTTGATTCACTCTCATTAATTCCTTAGTTATTCCTATAGTTGTGGCCCTTTTGTTAACCTCCTCATCATCCTTGGCATTTAGGATGAGATAGTCATGATCCATTAGCTCATGCTTATATTCAAGTTCATAGGTATGAATATTATTTTAGACCTTTCAATGAGGGTCCCAGTCTTAGTGAGGAAGGGTAGGCAATGAATATTCTTTCCTATCATTTCTATCTTCTTTAAATTGCCTATAAATGGTATACTACATTTTCTAAATGGTGATGTGAGATCCATGGGAGGTGGCCTTCTTATTTCTCATCAACTCATCATCAATGATGTTCTAAATTTGATAGGTGATTTCTTTCTTAACTACCTTGTCCAAGACAAACTTTAGGATCTAGAGAGGATCTATCTTATAGCCTACCACCATGATTATTGTAAAATTTGGAAAAACCTAGTAGTCACCAACATTATTATCTAATGTCTAAGCTATGTTATGAGAGATTCTCTCCAAATGTCGACCATGTATGTCCATCCATACCTAAGGATAAAGTTCCTTAATGGTATTGGCTATATTTTTCACATATGAATCTATGTGTACAAAACTATAGTAGTCACAAATCCTATTTTTTATGATTTTAGTTTTGGGATCCCATAGGACTCTATTATGTCTATACATAGTGCCCATGACCACATCTAATAGATAGGACATCATGTAAAAGTGTCTACCTAGTGGCCTCTTATCCTTATATAGGATTTTATCTTATAGGAGGGTGCTGATGATTTCCCAAAAAGTTTAAGTGAATTCTAAGGTAGTCAATAGATCCAATAGAGAACCCATTCTAGGTGTATGAAATAGATAATATCATGGTTAAAAAGTCTATTAAATAGTACCATTCCCATGTGGATTCCCATTATAAATTATGTGATAGGGATGGGGCTCTTAGCATGATCCTTTAGAGTGAAACTCTCCACAATGAGAATCCACTTTGATAGAGCTCACTTCAGATGGTTGGCCTTATTCCATGTGATGACTATGTGAAAAGTGAATCTAACATCTACAATTAGTAATCTTAAATACCTATTGAAAGCCTCACCTATAATATATGTGATAATAATGTTATTGTCTACATAATGAAGGTATCCTCCATCCAATATTATCCATTCTAATAAGAGGCCTCATAATAAATCAATGCATGAAATCACCTCTAGATTTAAGGAATCAAGTGTAAGGATTGATGTCTAAAATGGATTAAATCTTTCATCTGATGCTTATCTTCAACTACAATGTCTTTCATAAGTGAAAATGAATATATGTTTTTAACTACTTCCCACAATTCTAAGTAATTTTCATATCATACATCGAATTCATTATCATCAAATACAGTGTCTAAGTACTCTATAGAATCTTTAATTAGGAATTTGGATGGTGTCAGGGCTATCTTATAAGACCTAGATGATGATTCCATGGTGATTTATCTAATTACTAGTATGTTTTGAGATTTCAATAATGTTGTATACTTACTAAACTGAGATTCACAAATCTTAAATCACTCGATCAATAATTAGGGATTTTGAATCACTTAAGGCTGAAGTCTAATTGAGCTCAAATATGGAATGATGTGAATTTGATAGGGGAATTGATGTAAGTAGATCTCCTACATTGATTTATATTTCATGTACCATTAATTGTTAACATCTATGAGATCATCACCTTGATTTAATTTTAATTGGACCACCCTATCCTATTGTACTTGACACATAGGATGCCTTGTCATTCAAGGTTCCATCGTGTAGTCTTTCCTCTTTTGCCATGTGTCATTGTATAGCCCAATCAATAAAATTCAAACCTTGATTTCATGTCAATATACTCCAAAGCATATAATTCTCTTCATAAATATACACTCCCAAAGTTATTGAATCAAAATTTTATGAAACAAAGTTTATAATGACTAATATTACTAAAGGAATCCTTTCAAATAAAAGTCTCTGACATTGTTCCCAAAATAAAACCCTCAAATGAAAGTTACCAAAATAAAATTATCTAGTGAGAATATTTTCAACATAATTCTTCTAAAATTAATGTTTCTGAAGACTAAGTCTCTAAAGTAAAGTCTATGATATGAAAATTACTAATGAATAAGATGCCAAAGACTAAGACCACAAAGAAAGTTATTGAAGGAATTCTGTCGAAGTAATTATTACTGACACAGTTTTTAAAGAAATTATTGCCAAAGTGAAACTTCCCAAAACAAACCTACCAAAATGAATGTTATTAAAACAAATAATCTTTCCAAATATAAATTCCTAAATAAAAGTTTTTGAAATGGAATTTTTTTGATGTAAATATTTCTAACAAACTTAATAAAATGAATGTTTTTGAAATAAATTCATCAATGAGAAAAAATTTAATGAGAATATTTATGAAGACCAAATATTATGAAATAAAACTAATCTAAATTCCTATCATGCAAAGCCATTCTTTACAATTTTCTAATTAAACAGGTTAATCTGAATAAGTACTTTCAAATGAAAAAAGTATTTCATGACATATTCAAAATGCATCGAATTTATACAAATAATACAAGTATCATAACCCTAAAAACTCATAGGTACCTCTCCAAGACATTGATTTTTTTCAAAAAAAACAAAGGGGGTACCCACTTTTCAAATAAAAATATGAAGTGGGGTGTGTTGAATACAACAACACCTTTGTTTATTTTTATTTTAAATCATCAATTTTTATACTTAAACATTTCCCTTTAAAATAACGTCTATCAATTTAATGCTTAAATCCTATAAAGTGTTCAACATATACTTTATCACTACTTCCCTTTCTTGGATTTATTGTTCTAATTCTGTTATCTTTTTTCCTTTTTTTATAGTTGATATTTCTAATCCATCTATTTGTTGGTCTTCTAATCTAAGTATTTCATCCCTACATGCCATTGAGTCATTAATATTCAATTCCAAGTTTAATTTTTCCCCAATACATAGCACTTATTTTCATATACCTTCATATACACAATATCATTATCCATATAATTTACACTTTTGTTATACCCTTAACTTATGATGCATCTAGAGATATGTGTGGTCATCATGTGGCTTACATACCTATAATATTATCTTATTGTATTTCTCTATGTTATTAGTATTATTATTTTATGAAATAACCTTTGCTAAGCAAAGTGCATATAGGAGGTAGTGGTTAGTATTTATCATCATTTTGTGAATGACTATCTTATTGCATTATTTTGGATGTTTCCATATTAAAGCATCTTAGTCATAATTATGAATTATTCTACACTTTTATTGATTATTGTTGTGGATCTTATTACTATGTTATTAATTTTTTAAAATACTATTTTATTATTATAAAAAAATTAAGTAATTTCATTACAAGTGGTATCAGAGCATAGATTTGGCTCACTTTATGTGGCATTTTTTGAATATGGTGTTTTGGCAACTACAAGAGTTATATGATTGAAAAAAACATAACTTGGGATCCAAGAAGAATTTATTTTTTTCTACTGCAATATTATTCATATTATTTATTTTAAAATAAAAGAGTAGATTATTTTCACACCCTTATGAAAATTATAAGTCAATGGATTTATTTTGGTTAAAAAATAGTAATAGACTAATTTCCTAGTACAATTTTCTTGGTCCTGATACCCTCCCTCCTATGGTTTGTACATGGCTGGTCCCAACACTCAGAGATGTGAGAAATATCAAGACACTCAAAAAACTCCTCACAAGGATTACATGTAGTTTATAACTTCATATCAATTAATTTCTAATGTGGTTCAATAAATTCAATAAAATATAAAAAGCATGGTGAATAAGGATGATCTAAATATAGTAAATGGGAAATGGATTTTATGAAGCATTAGATGTCAACTCTAAGTGATAATTTGATCACCATTATGGCTCATCTACCACAAAATAATCCTTTACCACTCCAATTAGGGTCTTTTGATCTAAATAATCACAACTCTAATACTAGTTTGAAGCATGTATTTCCTAAGGTGAAAGTGCACAAGTTTGATGGTAAGGACCTACCCACTTGAATTAATCGAATATAAAATTTATTTTATCTACATTAGATACCATGTGCATAAAACATAATCATGACATATCTCTATCTAGAACCTAATTATTTCATTTTGTATAGGTGGATATGTGCTCAAAATAAAAATAAGGGTGCTCTTATTATATAGTCAATGTTTACTGAGAAGCTATAGATGGACTATTATAACCTCTCAAGAAAATATTGAATTAAATTATAATAGATACAAAAAGTAGGTACTTTTTCTTGTTTCTTTTTTTCTAACAAAGATATAAATATTTTATTAAGTCACCATTTGATAATAATTTTAAATTTATTATTTTTTTGTTCGAGAAACTTTATTCTTATTTTTTGATTGAATAATGTTGAAATAACATGGTAGAATGATATTTCTTTGATTTTTTATTTTTTTTCCAAATCCTTTGATAGATATAGAGTCATCATCCTCTATAGGTAACATACATGGTGATTTAAATTGATTAATGACCTCACATAATGGCTCATTTAGTAAAGGATCATTTATTTCTGAAAGACACTCCACTTTTGGTTCTTAAAATTCAAAATCTTTTTCGTGATAAGGATTATATTTAGTAATTTGATAATCTATCCTTATGCATGAATGAAATTAATGAGAAAAACATGATTGACCTAATCTTAGGGGGACCAAGGATAAAATTCAACTTGAGGTTCATATGTTTAATCCATAATCTATTTGTGAATATATATCATTTTTAAGATAGCCAAAGGTAAAATATTTGGTCAAAAGAGGGATTTCACTCATGGTTGTAAATAAAATTTCATAGAACCATCATTTCTACACCTACAAAATTGACCCATTAGTAAATTAAAGATAAAAATGTCAAACGGTTATGTTTTGGTTGTGATAGAAAGTGGATAAAAGGACATAAATGTACCAAAAGGAAGTTGTTCTACACTGAAGGATCCAATGAAGATGAATATGATTATGAGGCCTAAAGAGATGGTATGTAAGAGATAGAGAAGGAATCTAAATATTCTCATCCTACTATCTTCTGTCATACCCTTTTAGGTATAAATACTACTCAAACTCTTAAGGTGGTAGGATTATTTAAGAAACAAAAGGTGAAAATGTTGATTGACTCAAGAATTACACATAATTTATTCTATAGTGAGCTGGATACTCATTTTAATTATTTTATTTATCTATTTCCATAATTTTAAGTCATGATTATAGATAGTAGCACAACCAAATACTATGTAAATTACCAAATTATTAATATTTTCATGGGGAACCACCTACTTAACTATCCTATGTTTTCGATTCCCATGGGTGGGGATGACATTATTTTTTAAGTATAAATTTTCATGACTTTTGGCACAACAAAGATAATTTTTTAGGAACTATTAATGTAATTTCATTCTAAAGGTAGTAAATATTAACTATGAGGATTGAAAGAAAAGTGTCTTTAATTTATTAGTTCACATCAAATGATGAAGATTTCTAAAAAGAGGGATGAAGGATTTCTAGCATGATTATTTTCCATAGAAGTTTAAGTAAAAAATGTGTCTACATATCCTGATTTAAAAATGATTATTAATGACTACCCAATAATTTTTTGTGCAATACCTAAAAACCTACCACCAAGTAGAGAACATAATCCTGTTATAATATTGATTTTAGTAAATAAACCACTGAACATAGTACTATACAAGTATACATGTGCCTAGAAAAGTGAAATTTAAAATATGGTATAGGAGATGTTGGAGGTAGGTATTATCCAACATATCCAAAATGAATATTCATCCAAAATGGTCATGGTTTAAAACAATGATGAAACTTGGAGGATGTGTCTTGACTACAAAGAACTAAATAAGTACACCATCAAATATAAGTTATCTATTCCAGTAATTGATGGTTAGATGAATTACATGGTGTGTTTTTTAACCAAAATAGATATTCATTATGGGTATCATAAAATTTTTATCAGAGATGAAGATATCCATAAACATATTTCATAACTCATGAATCTTATTATTAGTTTAATATCATGCATTTTGGTTTCACAAATGCACTATATACATGTTATCACTCTAGAGAGCACCCTATTTTAAGATGTACATGGCACACCTTCTCTCCAGCTAGTACAATTATATATTTTTAGAGTGTGGGTAACTCTATATTGAGAATAACCTCTAGAGAGGGCTGCTTCCCTTAAGTTTTATCTCTAAAAACTAAACTATTTTGATATTTTAGGATGAATAGGGAGAAGGAAATTGAAATGGAAAATCCTATCTAATGGGGTGATGCACTTGAATGATTGATATTATTTGAAAGTTTTTTTGAAACTAAATAAGGCACATATATTAATAAAAATAAATTATTCATTAAATTTTAAACATAAGTGTTTTAAAAGAAGGCCTGAAAGAAGCTTGCAAAGCAAATTCTATTCCTAGCTCTTCAAATGACCTGTAGAGAATGAGATTTTCATAGTAGGTGAGGAAAGGACCTAAAAAAAGGGGATATATATCTCACTTATATGCTGGTAAAAAATAAAAAATACACTCTATTCTATTAAAAAAAACTCATATGCAAAAGATTTCCTTTATTGATAAATGATGTCAATTACAATTTGTGTTATGCTTCCAAAAAATCCCCCAAAAATGGCTTCAAAAAGCCAATATATAAATATAAAACCTTAAATAAAGATAAAGTGGCATGGAAAATAGAAATATTAGTATTTTTGAGTTAAAATAAGACTAATATATTTTTACAATATTAAATAAAATCTTTCAATTCTTCAAAAATTGCATGTTCTTCATTTTTGGCATAGAATTGAGAAGTGGTGGGCCCATGTTGACTTGTAAAACTTCCTTTCATGAAAATTACAAAAAAAATTAGAATATAAATCCATATTAAAATTTATTTTAATTTATTCAAAGTCTTTATCTTGCATGAAAAGCATGGGAGATGCATGAAACTAGTCAAACTAGTCAACCAAAGAGATTTGACCCTTAAGGACTAGTTAACTCAAATTAAGCTCAACTTCCATGAATTGAAAATTTTATATTGAATATATAATGATATATACACTTTAAAAATATATATTCTACGTGGAAACTTTAAAATTAATTCATTTAATAGATTTTTAGCATCATTCTTTACTTGTTTAATTGACCAATTAGGCCTAATAGCCTATCTTTTTGCATTTGCACTCTATTAAACCTAAAATAATAAGCCATGAAACCTTAAAAAAATCAAATTTAAAATAGTTATTCATCACCAAAAGATTTGATTTTGATGAGAAAACACTCATCATTCAGTCAACATGGTTGACTAGGCCTATTTTACTCTATTTTATTACAGACTAACCATTTTTATTGAGCTAGTTGGGACACTTATGAGATTATATGACAAAAATAAAATTTTATGATGAATAAAAAGTCTTAGTATTTTATATATGTTAGAAAGGAATGTTTGCCATTGCGCCAAAAGATTGACCTTTTAACATCTGATACAAACCCAGATAAGTACCCATGGGAGGCTGTTAGTCCATGTCACAAATCCCTGAGGGCACACTGGTGATTAGTCCAACAATCCCCCCTCAGCATTACTCAAGGGGATTTGAACCCGTGACCATGGCTCTAATACCAATTGTTAGAAAGGAATGTTTACCATTGCACCAAAAGATTGACCTTTTAACATCTGATACAAACCCAAATAAGTACCCACGGGAGGCTGTTAGTCCATGTCACAAATCCTTGAGGGGGACTCTGGTGATTAGTCCAATAATATACATTTATTATATTTCATTTAAGTGTCGTGTATTTAATTTTACATGATTTTTTCTACAAACAACATGATTTATGCCCTCATCTATATATCTCCATGCATAAAATTGACATTTATGTAATCCTCTCTAATTTTAATTGACATTTGAATTTTTTTTGGGGTTGATATAAGATTATTTTATATCAATAAAATCAAATTTTTGAAAAACTAGTTTTTTGAGGGTTTAGGCAGGATTTGAAGCTAAATTTTCAAAATAATGTTTCATGAAGTACAAACCTAAAAATCTAAAAAAAAATTAAATTTATGTGTATTAAAAATAAACCCCAAACATACCTAAAAATATTGGGTTCCCATTCAAAATATATAAAAAGTTACCACATGGAGAAATCTACCTGTGGAGTTTTGGCTGCATTCTGAGCTCCCTACACTCTTAATGATTACTCATAAATAAAAACAACTAAAATGGTCTCAAATTTTAATTAATTATAATTAAATATTATTAATAAAAACATACTAAAATATTTCATCTAAACTCCACATGTGGTGAAATATATGAGCATCTGAATAAGAGGCTAGGAAGGGTGTCTATAATTGAACAAATGAAAATTTCCCAAAAATAAAAATAAATCTTAAAATGATTTAAACCATCATAATTGGTTCTATAAAATTCTATAAAAACACTCTAAAATCATATTTTTCTTGAAAAATCAAAAAACCCTTTTTTGGCCTTTATGCTTATTTGCTTACAAAAGATTATATGAGCATGGTTTGCTTAAATTTTAGAGTTTTAACACTATTTAAAGTTATTATTATGATTTAAAAACATAATATCATTCTTTTGAAACTTTTATCTAGACTTAGAAACCTCTGTGGCACTCCATAATGATGCTTATTTCAATGGTGATCTCAAACAGACATGCTAAGGATTGTTACAAAACATTGAGTATCTCCACTTATCCAATGGACATGAAACTTTGTTATAAGGTTATAAAACTCATAATGACCTTGTTTAAAAAAATTTAGTTCTTGAAACCATTTTCATCTCTCAAAATATTCAATTTTCTCTCAAAATTAATCCCTATGCATGGATTGTTTGCATATTTGAACTTGACAATGCTCTTTTGAAATGATAATGACCCATATAAAATTCATTTTTGACATTTTGACCAAAATTAGTGATTTTTAGGCCAAAATTATCTATTTTGACCAACTTTAAAATGATATGACTGGTTTTAGAAAAGTTTTGTATGATAGGAGTAGTAATTTGGCCTTGATAGGTCAAATTACTAACAATACATTTTAAAGTTTTATGAATACTTTGTTTAGTCCTTTTTAAAGGAATTTTGTGTCGATATTTTTTATGACATCATAATCTACAAAAAAACTTTTTAAAACATTTGAAACATGTGAAATGGGTAATATTAGTTATATAAAAACATAAAATTTATGTTAAACCTTATAAATATTATTTTAGAGTCCATGAGGTGGATTACTTGCATCATATTGTTTCACATGAAGGAGTTGTTGAAAATTTTGTCACCATTGCTCAAATTTTCTTATGTGTAGGTTTTAAATAAGGTTACATTAATGGAGTGAGTAATCATGACATTATAAACAAAATAATAAAACCTTCATCAATCCTAAGCTATTCTCATGAACAACTCATGTGTCAAAATTTTGGCAGAGGTTTTTTATATTCCTATAACCAGCTAGTGAAGGAAATTTTAAAATGCTCAGTACATGAAAGAGAATAAGATTTAGTTATAATATTATTATGGGTATATTTTGGCCCTATTACCTTAATATTCCATGGATTGATTTCAGGTTACAGGTTCTTAACTTTATAAACAATCGTTAAGAAGGAAAAGTGCTCTAAAACCCTTCTTAAACCCCAATAACTTGATTTTAGGAAATGGGATTCTATTTTTGAGTTCCTTTTTGAAATTTAAAATTTGTGTGAGATATTATGAGTAATAAATTACCTTCATAAACCTTATTCAATCAAAAATTCAAGGCAAATAATGGATAAATGTAAAGGTACAAGTTACACACTTTTGCAAGCTAGAAAACACCAAAAAGTGCATATTTTTAGTTTTATCAATTGAAATCTACTAGAATTTGACATGGAAGTATTTTTTATCTCATTTAAGGTTTAAAAGTTGTTTAATGTTCATAATTAACCTAAAAATAGAGAAAATGATATAACAAAGGTCTATTCATGAAGAAATTAAAGATTTTCTCACTAATTTACTCACAAATGGAGATAGAAATGAGTGTTTTAAGTCATTAAAATGGAAAAAAAATATTTGATATTGTGTATAATTAATTAATATGTCTGAATAAATTCTAATTTAATGAAAAAAAATCAAAATAGTCTCATCTCATTGAAAACTATCTCCATGTCACCTTGCAGGGAATAAGCAGGCACTTTTTATGAATTTTTGTTTGAGAGTTTGGTGAAGAGTTTTAAATATTTAGAAAAAAATATAGATATTAAATAGTTATACCTATAATATTATAATATTAATAAATTTTTTTTTAGGCCTATAACTCATTTTATTCCCACTAATCCAAATTAGGGTTTCTTGAGGCCTAAAGAGCACAAAATGGCATTTTTTGAAGTTGTACATGGAATTTGGAGTTAAAATTTTATTTTAAAGCCTATTAAATATTTTTTATGATGTTAAAATAATATTTTCACTCATTATTTATTAAAATACTAAGAATTTATCAAGTTCTAAGTTATAACTATGCATTCAAAAAGATTGTTAAACCATAGAAGATGTACACTTCCAAGAGGGACTAATATGGAGAGTTATGATTGTCCATCAAATAATGAAATTTTAGAAAGGATATTTAATGGAGTTTTTAAAAACATAAAAATAAAATATCTCCCACTTTTTTTCCACCCTTGAATATTAATACAATTCACAAGTTTAATCATTGCATTATGCATTGAACAACCTTGCCTAGTCAAATACATGTGCACTTTGCTACCTAGAGATCAAGAAAGGGTTAAGTGTTTTTTTCAAGTTTAAATCAAGGTTAGAGACATTTTACATAAAAATTATATTATATTATCTACTAATTTGACCCATTTTGGAAAAATTTAGAATAATTCAAGAAAATAAGAAGAAACATGCATGTGAGATGCAAGTCAAGAGAAGTTCAAGTAAAACTCCAAGTTACAAGTCAAGATAATTCAAGTAAAATTACAAGATGAAATAAAGGTAAATGAATTAAAAATTTAATATTCATGAAATATCAAAATTATTTAAGTATAAATTCAAAATGAGTAAATTGAATATAAGCAAATATCTCTTCAATACTCAACCATCAAAGCATGTATGTCGACCTTTAACTTTTAAACAATTCAAACAAGATTATATCTCTAAATTCTATGCCATATTCTAGGGAAATTAATATAAATTAATGTATTTAATGTGTATTAATTTATAATTTTGGGTTTGAGTTGAAGGTTGAGTTGGAGTTTAGTTAAAAGAAGAGTGAACTATGAGTCAGCATGTTGATTCATCCAATTTAGGGCTGCTTTGTCTCCTCTTTATTTTATTTATTTATATGCATATTTTATATTTTTATAGAATAATAGATATAATGATTTTGGTATAAATAAACTCTGCCAAAAAAAATTCTACATCACCTTTGAAGTAATAAAGAGTTGAATTTTCTTCCATTTTCAAGTTGTTCATGAAGCATGCATATTGTGTTCATTGATGTAACTTAGTGAATGATTATTTTTACTATGTTTATGTCTAAAAATTTTAACTTTATGTAGTAAAAAATTATTATTTAAGGTCATATAAAGTGTCTAATTTTGATTTATACCTAATCTAAAAGTGAATTAAGCCATTGTTCATTCTATCCTAGCTAGTGTGAGTGTTTTTTAAGACCTTTATGTGAAATACCAATGCAAGAGTCATTGTATGAAAATGAAGTGAATATATTAAAGTTATTTGATTCCAAAGTGTGTCAAGTATAGGAATAATTGAAATTTACATTGGTGCATCACCCAAAATTTTCATTTTTATGTTCAATTTCAACTTGTGTATTGTTCATTTACCCTTTTCCTAGTTAAGAAATCATTAAAATTTAAGAGTTTAGAGAGAAGTGAGTGAGTGTAATGTTGCCCATTTTTTAGCCTACATACAAATATTTAAAGTAATAAGTAATTTTATTGATTGAGATAAGGATCCAATGATAAATGAGGAGGATCATTTTGTTTGCAAACCTTTTGAAACACTTTAAGTCCACTTAAAGTGCAATTTATCATCTTCTAAGGGTAGGTCCAAAGTTGTAGAGCCCCCATGAGATGTCAAAAATGATTGGAATAGATATATAATGGCATGGAGTGTTAGGTTGTGGAGCTAAAAGCTTCAACTATGTAGACAAAAAAGAGGATGCTGAAGTTCCAGAAGCACCGGCGTCAGCAGCATGACTGACGTCAGTCAAGATGAATGCAAAAGGCAATCAACATCGGTAGGGAGTCGGCCGACGTTGGTCAGCACCAGGTAGATAGGGACCAACATCAGTCACTTGTGTGTTCCAGAACTTTTCATTGCATGAACAATTAATTAAGTGAATTGAGAGTTTGCATGTAAAGGCTATTTTGAGTCTTGAGCTGCGTGTCTATTATTAGTAAACTAAGAGTCTAAGTTATTGTTTAAGTCTGGGATCTATTTATAGACCCATTAGAATTTATTGTAATTATGAGCTAGAAAGGAAGGCAAGAAAGATCCTTCCATTGTAATATCATTGAGTTGCAGGTTATTGCAAGCTCATAGGAGATCTACATGTGTAAGTATGGTCTGTTGAATTACAGGTTACAGGTTCATGGGAGATCTACTTGAAGTACTTTAGAGTGCTTGGTGTACTGGCAGGGTTATTACTGACTGGTTGGAAAGGTGAACATCAATTTTGTGTGTGAGTTGTGTGTTGGGACCATTTTTGGTAGGAGAGTGTTTGGAAGAAGAATTATTGTACACTTGAGGTGTGGCAAGCCTCTGTAAGGTGGAAGAGTGTGGCGGCTCTTTATTGTATTCTTTTCTATATAAGTGTTAATATAATATTGTATATTATCTCTCATATTTTGTGCTATTTGTGAATTCTAGTTACTTGTACTTTTGGATATTTTTGCATGTTTAATTGCTTGTATTTGGTAATCATATTGTGCTCTTTTTGAGGAGTAAGATCCTAACAAGTGGGATCAGAACAAGGTGTGTTTGTTCTTGGATTCCCTGACAATTGGTATCAGAGCTTTTGGTTGGGATACTAACAGGTTGGATTAGATCTGGTTAGTGTGTGTTGATTACAGGTTACTCACAGGGGTTTCTATTTGAGTGGGAGTAGAGAAATGGCAAAAGATAGTAAGCTACGAATGGAGAAGTTTAATGGAAAGAACTACCAATTATGGAGGATGCAGATTGAAGATTATTTGTATCAGAAAGATTTGTACTTACCATTGGGTGGGGTTGATTGCAAGCCCTGGGATATGAAGGATGAAGAATGGGATGTTCTTGATCGAAAGGATCTGGGATCTATAAGGTTGAGTCTTGCATCGTCTATGATTTCCAACTTATCACATGTGAAGACAATGGTAGAGTTGATAGAATCTTTGGCAAATTTATATGAAAAACCCTCAGCTTCGAATAAGGTATTTCTTATGAAGCAATTATTTAATTTGCAAATGTTGGAAGGTGGATCTGTTCATAGTCATCTTAGTGATTTCCATGGTTTGGTAAACTAGTTAAATTCAGTCAATATTGTTTTTGATGATGAAATTAAGGCTCTCTTAATCTTATGCTCATTACCTGAAAGTTGGGAGAGTTTGGTAATGGTAGTTTCTAATACTGCATCTGCTTCAAAAATCTTAAAAGTGGATAATATTGTGAGTGTAATCTTGAATGAAGAGATACGTAGGAAAAGCACAGGTGAATCATCAGGGAATGCTTTGAGTGTTAAAGGCAGAGGAAGGCAAAGAGAGAAGATAGAGTGTGGGAGATCAAGGTCAAAGATAGGCAAGAGATCCAAGTCCAGGTATGGCAGAATAACCTACTAGAAATGTGGAAAGCAAGGGCACTTAAAGAGAGATTGTAGGTCGGGTGAAGATCAACATGAAGGACATGAAGAAGAAGCAGATGTTGTAGATTTCATTGCATAGGATGCTCTAGTATGTTCTTTGGATAAAGTAGAATCTTGGGTTTTAGATTTTGGTGCCTCTTTTCATGCATCCCCAAATAGGGAATTTTTTCATGAGTATGTCCAGGGAGACTTTGGAGAAATCTGTTTAGGGGATGGTAAGCCTTATCAGATGGTTGACAAAGGGAAAGTGAAGCTGAAATTGCAGATAGGTAACACATGGGTGTTAAAGGAGGTCATGCATGTCCCAGTTCTAGAGCAGAATTTGATTTTTGTAAGAAGTTTGGGTGATGAGGGTTGCACAATAACTCTCACAGTGGACTCTTGGAAGGTTACCAAGGGTGCACTTATTGTAGCAAGAGGTAAGAAAGTAGGTACGCTTTATCTATCTACTTGTATTACTGATTCTCTTTCTAGGTTATCTACTTCAACTGTAGATTCGAAGATGTGGCTTAATAGGCTTGGTCACATGAATAAAAAGGAGATGTATGTTCTTGAGTCAAAGGGTATGCTTTCAGATTTGAAGAGCATAGATCAAGATTTCTGTATGCAGAAGAAGGTAACGTTTCTTGAGGAATCTGATGTTAGTGACAAGAGCAAGAAAGCCTTGGTTTTCAAGGAGAAGGTGATGGATAGAGTTCAGCACAAGGGGCAAAAGAATTCTAAGTACATCAAGGGTGATTTGGACAAGGGTTTGATCCAAAAGGAGCTCACGAGAAAAGGTCAGTTCTCATAAGAAAAACACAGAGACCGACGTTGACTAGAAAATTGGCATTGGCATCTAGACAGGGACCGACGTCAGTTATGTGCAGACCGATGTTAGTGACTTAGGGATAGATAAACACTGGCATCAGTAAGGGGGAACCAACATCAGTGATGAGGTAGTCACAAGAACCGACATCGATCAGGTGCAGACTAAGATGTGACTGGCATCGATCACTAAGACAAATTTTGGGTGGACAGCAAGCTATCAAGGAGTCTCAAGTACCCATATGAAGGACTTAAAGGCTAAGTAAGCCTCAAATTCATCATTTCTCTTCTTTACACTACTTTTTGCTCACTTATGGTAAAGAACCAAGAAGCTATTAAAGAAGCAGAACAGGTAGATCCAGGAAATAGTGGGAGCTTGGCATGGATGAGGATGTGATTCCTTGGAGGAGAACCAAATAGGAGTTTTTGGTGGAGTTGCCAGCTAGAAGAAAGCACTGAGAGACAAATGGATGTTCAGGATGAAGAAGAGCGAGAATGGACATATGAGATGGTAGGCCAGGGTATATGGTTTTGAGTTAGTTGCAGGACAATGGAGGTTTGATCATTGTGTTTCTCTTTACTAGGTTGGATAATATTAGCTACATTATCCTATTACTATATGATGTGCTTGTACATATATAGGGAGTTGTTGAACTAAAGGTAAAGCTAGTTTAGAGGTTTGTCATGAGGAATCTAGGAGCAGCAAGATTCTTTGGCATGAGTGTGTTTTAGGGACATGGAAGGTCACATGTTGACTTTATTTTAGGATGATTGTGTGAGACCAGTTAGCACGCCGATGGTTGGATAGTTCACAAAATAGTGTCTTGATTCACATAATGAGGTTAAGTGCATGGTATGTACTAGACCTAAGTTTTCCCAAGTAGTGGGAGTTGTCAAAAAGTTAGGATCCAATTCGAGAAAGAAGCATTGGAGGGCAGTTCAGTGGATTCTTAGAGGGACCAGCAGTAGGTGCACATGCTATGCAAGTTCAAGTTACTTTCTACATGGTTTGTAGATGTGGATGTGGCATGTGATTTGGATGACAGGTGTTGCACCATAGGTTTTGTGGTGGTTGGTCTTCAAGAGTGATCTTAAAGAGGGATACAAAGCCAAGGGAACAAACTAGACAAAGTATAGGTACAGGTATAGTTGCAGCTATTTATCTCCAAGTGGGAGATTGTTAGGTTGTGGAGCTAAAAGCTTCAACTATGTAGACAAAAGGAGGATGCTAAAGTTATAGAAACACCAGCATCAGTAGCATGACTGACGTCGGTTAAGATGAATGTAGAAGGCAACCAGCATCGGCAGGGAGTCGGCCGATGTCGATCAGCACCAGGTAAACAGGGACTGACGTTGGTCACCTGTGTGTTCCAAAACTGTTCGTTGCATGAACAGTTAGTTAAGTGAACTGAGTGTTTGCATGTAAAGGCTATTTTGAGTCTTGAGCTACATGTCTATTATTATTAAACTAAGAGTCTAAGTTATTATTTAAGTCTAGGATCTATTTATAGACCCATTGTCATGTATTGTAATTATGAGCTAGAAAGGAAGGCAAGAAAGATCCTTCTATTGTAAGATCATTGAGTTGCAAGTTGTTGCAAGCTCATAGGAGATCTACATGTGTAAGTATGGTCTGTTGAATTGTAGGTTTCAGGTTCATGGGATATCTATTTGAAGTACTTTAGAGTGCTTGGTGTACAGGCAGGGTTATTACTGACTGGTTGGAGAGGTAAATACCAATTTTGTGTGTGAGTTGTGTGTTGGGACCGTTTTTGGTAGGAGAGTGTTTTGAAGAAGAATTACTGTACACTTAAGGTGTGGCAAGCCTCTGTAAGGTGGAAGAGTGTAGTGGCTCTTTATTGTATTCTTTTTTGTATAAGAGTTAATACAAGATTGTATATTGTCTCTCATATTATGTGCTATTTGTGAATTCTAGTTACTTGTACTTTTGGATATTTCTGCATGTTTAATTGCTTGTATTTGGTAATCATATTGTGCTCTTTCTGAGGAGCAAGATCCTAACAAGTGGGATCAGAACAAGGTGTGTTTGTTCTTGGATTCCCTGACATGGAGTTCATATTATTCATTTTTATTTTCATCTTAACATTTGAGTACAATGGAAGAAAGTTTAAATAGGCAATTTATAGAGGCCATATCTCGCATGTGTGGTAGTCTCAAGAAAAAGTGATCACATGGGTTTATCCATCTTGCTCCCTATTTGTTATGTGATAAGTTTTAGATCATATACAAATAATGGTATAAGTTATACATGTTCAAATTTGGATCCTCAATCAGATTTCACTAAGTTTCCCATATTTAGCCAAATGAACTAGACCATCATTAGGATATCATGCATGAATGAATAGATCAATCAACTTGAGCATTTTATATATTCATTCAGAGTGATCCTGAGACCAATGGATCAAATGGGTTCATCCTTTTTAGTCTCAAAAATATCTCTTGAAAATGTTGTGCCTCTATGGCCTTAAAATTTCAACCTGTAACATAAGACATTCATACTAATGTCAAAATGAAGCTCAGGAAAAATTCTATTTGTGCTTAAATTTGATAGTTTGTAGAATGTCAATGATGAATACATCAACATCAAATGATGGTCATGTGGACATCAAAATAAATCTCAAGAAAAAATCATGTGATCTTAAAATTGATGATTTTATAGGACATCAAATATGACCATGTGAACATCAAATGACGTTAACATGAATGCTAGTTTTAATCATGGCAAGTAACCATTTGGGTTCAAAAGGTCCTTAAAAGGCTTAAATTTGGTTAAGATATAATGGTCCATGATATCCCTCATTATGATGCATAAGATCTAATGATCTATGCTAGATTCAACCAATTCAAAAGGTCCATAGGTTAAAGCCTTTAGATATCTATAAGTTGGATATAATCCAATGATTTAGGAAAATAAATTCAAGATATGATGGAGTGTAAGACATAACAAAAGGATGAGTCCAAGATAAATAAAGGGCTCACATTCAATCATACCAATGATCTGATGGACTGAAATAACTGACAAGAAAGTAGAACCAAGGAGATCTATGGTCCATATAAACTCATACATCTTGATCAGATAACGAGTGTGATTTAAATTGGTCAGTGAATCCAAAGAGTTAATGATTCAAAGACAAGTGGCACAAGTGCATTCAATTGATAAAAATCTATGGCTCATAGGCATCCATGCATAGATAGATCATCAAAGTGAGGTATATTCAATAAGTTAGCATATTTATGGAGCCAATGAACATAAATATAATTGAGCATGATGTAGATAGTCTGAGTTAGCAATCGATAGACAATAAGAAAGAATGATCTTAGGACTTTTTTGATAAAATTTAAATAATTTTAAATGGAACTAAGAAAATAAAGTGTTAAAGATCCAACTCAAAGTTGAACCAGGCCATAGCTCAGAGACCAAGCATTACCATTAATGTTCCATATAATAGATCTTTTAGGTCCAATAGAATAAGGCAAAGATAAACTAGTAACCATGAAGCAAAGTTAGATAGTTTGCATAATTTCATAGATATTTTGATTATGTGAAAACCAATGGTCTAATATTGGTTTTCACCTATAGTGGACCTATGTCTTGCCTATCATCATTGATCAATTTTTGATGATGCAAGTATAGTTTACCACCTAATGTAGATGTGGAACAGATTAAGTAAAAGTAGCATGGAGTCTTGAGATGATGACCTGATGAGTAGATAAGGATTAATGAATAATTAAATTCTTTTACAAAGCCCTTTGAAATTAGGCCTTCTTAATAATATCCTAACTCAACTGTATCCTCAAATTGTTGCTAATCTATCATAAGTGGTTGGTCCTTTTCCAATTCAAAATTATCTCTCTCTCTTTTTTCTATAAATCCAAAATTATAAGCCTTAAAATGATTCTCTATTCCTCTTTTTAGTATGACCAGACTATGCTAGAATTTGCATTACAATACCTTTTTATGTAATAAAGATTGAATTCCATCATTTTATAAGCTAGATTTAAGTGTGTTCTATGAATTCATGCACTATTTTTGAGTGAATATATTTTCCTCACTTATGTCTAAGTTTTTATCACCTTTAAAAAGGGCTTAATAGCCTCATAGGTCATTATAAGTTTAATTTATAGTTTATTATCTAGTTTAAAAGTGGATATTTGCCCTCTCTTGGTAATCTAGACTAATTAATGCCTTATTCTAAAATATTTATGTCAAATTTATGTTCTTTGGTATGAAAAGTGTCTCATAGTGTGTTTTTTATGATTTGTACTGATCAAATCATTGGTGCAACACCACTTTTTACATGTTTTTATCAGTTTTGGCAATTCTCTCTTCCTTTTCTAAGTAGGTGCTAGTTTAGGTTTAGTGTAGGTGATAGATCCATAAGGTATATCCCCTTCTCTAGAGGTCTAATCCACCTTTACGATACCCATAGCCTAGGATCAGTCCCATATTATACTATATTTGAGTAGGAAGATCTAAACAATACCCTCCTCAACTAGAATGCAAATCTAAAACACCAACAATTTTGGCATGCCTAATGGGACCCCGAGTTTTTTTGGTATAATTGAAGTTTGAAGATTGAGATGAAAGATTCACACTAGTAGGATAGATATACCATCATCAAAAATTGAAGATCCTTAAGGTTTTAAAGCTAATAACATATTTTAGATAATGCTTTTATGCCAAAGGTTACAACAAGAGCATCAAGTAAAGCTACTTCTTTCGAACATATTGAATTTCCTTCTACTTCTATAAATGATCAAGATTCAATATCACAAGGCCTTATCCTTGAAAATATTATTTATCTTTTATTTAGTCTATTATTTTAGTCTAATTTATTATTCCTATAAGACAAATACCTTTTGCCCAAATGGTTATTAAGAATCAAATGTTTGTCCCATTTAATAGGGGTAGTCCCCTAAATTTGGCCTAGCATGATGATATTCATTTGTCTACTATAAAAGGTATCCCTTTCTTCTCTAGAGAATGGGATAAAAATAATACTATTTAGCATATCTAATATATTTCCAATCTATGTTATGTTCATTATGTTACTCAAGATAATGTGGCTATCAAATTACATGATACCTCTTTCAAGGGAAAATCATTTCAATGGCATATGAATCTTCCTTTGACCTCCATTTCTACTTGGGATGAGTTAGGTGCATATTTAGTTAAGCAATTTGAAGAAAAGTTTGATCATTTGTCTTTGGTTGAACAATTAACCACCATAAAAAGGTACTCCCATGAATTCATGTCATAATTTAACCTCAAATTCCAAAATACATGGATTAGGATCCCTACATTGGTTATACCATCCCCAAAGTATGCATTTTTATGATTTCTTAAGGCCCTTAATTCTGATATAAGTGTCATGATATAATCCATGGGTGGTAATAAATTAAAAAATGCTTATGAGATTGCTATCAAAGATGAGAAAAACTTGATTCAATCTGGTAAAGTTGATTCAAGGCCTATAATGCCCTTTTTCTAGAATTTTGACCTATTCCTTCCCCTCAAGTTCACCAAATTCTATCTATAGCCCTTATTCCATCTCCAAAAGTCCAAGTTATAGCCAAAGGTTAGTGTAACATCTTTTAAAATTATTGATAAAATGAATAAATAAAATGTTAGTATTAACATGTGGGATTCCCTTGCCATCCCAGGGCAAAAAGACATGCTCATTCATGAAATTTCATATCTCAAGGTATCTAAAGAATTAGCTAAAAAATAAGAAGTTGTCTTAGCCAATTCAGACCAACAAATCAAACAACCTCATCAATAGATACATAACATGAAAAAGGTGGATAAAACCAATCTCAATTCAATCAAAACCCCTCACTTTTATCTCTCTTTGATAGTAGGTGACTATTTATTCTATAATTATATGGTAGATAATGGAGCTAGTAGCACTATCATGCCCAAATAAATTGCAGACAATCTTGGTCTTGTTTATGAGACAAATACTAAAGGAATATTTCAATTAGATGGCTTACCAATGAGAATATTAGGAATAATAAAAGACATAAATCTTAAATTACATGTTTTCCCCAATGTTATTATTCATCAAGATGTAGTTGTAGTGGACCTACCTCCCTATTTTTCCATGTATTTGTTAAGAGATTTTACTTCAAAAATTTGAGGATATTTGTTAGATGATTAGACCTATCTAATGTTAAGAACTAGGTATGGAACTAATGTGATAATACATTCTGAACCTATTTCAATATTTCATTTGGATCCATATATGTCAAGCATGGTGAACACTAATTGTATTATCTTAGACAAGGTGTTAAAAAATAGTGAGGTTGAATCTAAATCACCTCTAGATGGAGTCCTAGATATTTTATTTGATGAATGGGCCTCTGATTTACACGAGCATGATCCTTGAAATTTAATTAAATAAAAAGGACTTGGTGTCTATTGTCTTCATGAAAATGATGCACAAATTCCAACATTGATGAAAGATGAGCATCCTAGTGATGGACTATGGCAACTATATTTTGATGGATCTAGGAACAAACATGGCATTAAAGATAGAATGATGTTAATTTATCTAGATAATCAAATTTATTTCTCTTCTCTCAAGTTTTATTTTGGTTGCTTTAATAATGTCGCTAAATATGAAGCACTAGTGTATGGTTTGTAATGGGCAAAAAAGATGAAGGTTAATTCCTTACAAGTCTTTGGAGATAGTGAACTAGTAGTTCACCAAGTAAGAGGAATTAATATACATAAGAACCAACTACTTAGGTCTTATAAACATATAGTATTTGACCTAGGTGAATACTTTGAAGCCTTCAATATTTAGGCCATAACAAGAAATCAAAATAAGCATGCAAACAGGCTAGTTGCTATTGGATCACAATTCAATATCCAGATAATATAAAAAAGGACAAAGTCCAATCACACATAAAGATAGTTTTGAGACCTTATATCATTTTCAACCATGAAAATTAGAATTTATTTGAATATGACAACTAGATTATTAGATTATTATAAGAGGAAGTTGAATTCTCCTCAAGGAACCAAGATAAACAAGTTGCCTAAAGGACTGGTCACCCTGGAAAATATATTAAGTAAATATGATGAATTAAGAAAAGATAATTTTTATTTATCAACCAAGGAAGAATAGTCCACAAATCTAGAGATTACAACTGGAAAAAAATTAAAGCTAGGTAAAGTTTGTATATCTTTAGAGAAATAAGCTTTTATTAAGTTATGTTCAAATTTTGTAGATGTCTTTGCATGGCAGTATAGTGACCTTAAAAGTTTTGATCCAAATATAGCTCAACATACCATTGAGTTATAATATGAGACTATGTTATTTAGACAAAGGCAAAGGCAAATCAATCCAAAGTTTGAATCTCTAATGAAAGTTGAACTGCATAAGCTCATTGAGTCAGCCATAATATTTCCAATTAAGCACTCATCTTGGGTAGAAAAAAATGTTCCATTATGGAAAAAGAATGGTTAACTAAGGATATGTGCCAAATTTCATGACTTGAACAAGGCCTCTCTCAAAGATCACTATCCATTTCCATCAATGGAATAGATTTTATAACTAGTTACAGGTTCAAAAAGGTTCTCTTTAGTGGATGGTTACAGTGGATATAAATAAATTTTGGTCAAAGAAGAAGACCATTACGAAATATCCTTCACCACAAAGTGGGGGTCATTTTCATATATAAATATGCCTTTTGGTTTATCTAATTCCATGGATACTTTTTAGAAGGTTATGGGCATGCCAGTTGAGGGTCTCCTCAACAAGTTTATTCTTGTTTATCTACATGACATAACAATATTCTCTAACAACAAAAATGAGCATATGATTCATCTTAGACAAGTGATTGAAAGGTGAAGAGAATTTGGAGTGTCTTTGAACCCAAAAAAGTGTGTTTTCTTTGTTCATGAAGGTAGGCTTCTTGGACATGTCATTTCAAATAAAGGTACAAGCATAGACCCTGATAAGATAGAATCAATTCTTGCACTATCATTTCCTAAGAATAATAAATTATTGCAAAGCTTTATAGAAAATATTAAATTCATAAGGAGATATATTTTAAATTTTTCTACTTTATCTAGGCCACTTATAGCCATGTTAAATAAACGTCAGAGTTTTAGTTGGTCTAAATAAGGAGTGAAAAGTTTTGAAGAAATTAAGAAAGCTATATCTAGTGCTCCTACACTTCTAAACCCTAATTTTACAAAATATTTATTCTTAAATAGATAATCTAACCTTGACACAATATTAATTATTCTCATGAAATAGAATAAATAGACTTTAAATTAGCTAATAGCCTTTTTTAGTCAAAGCTTAGCCTTTTTCAGTCAAAGCTTAGAAGAATAAGAAACAACGTATTCTTTTATTAGGAGGCACATTCTTTTAGTTGTAAGGTATCTTAAAAATTTTAGGTACTTTTCAAATAATAAGATACATTTGATGGTTACACATCCAAGTAGTAAATACTTTCTTCTAAACAAATATAAAAGTGACAAAAGATATAGTTGGATAATGAAGGTCATGGAATATGACATTGATATCAAAGTCACAAAGCTAGTTAGAGGCAAAGGACTCTATGAACATCCAGCCCAAGACTTACAGGAGTATAATGAATAGGTTATGGTTTCAAATGATCAAGAACTTGAAATTAATCAAGCCTAAAATTCTAGTTGGTTCCAAGATATGGTAATATATTTACAAGATGGTATTTATCTCCTTCAAAGAGGAGATATTTTAGATTACAGTCAATTCCTTTTCTCTTTATTCATAATGTATTATTTAAAAAGGATATGAATGGTATACTACTAAGATTCATATAACCAATTCAAACATAAAATTTACTTGAGAAATTTCATGATGGACATGATGGAGGACATTACACAGATAGGATTACATCTCATAAGATCATGAGAGGTGGGTATTACTAGCCAAGTTTATTTGGCAATTGCCATACATGGATCAGGAAATGTAGATAGTGTGCCATGTTTATTATAAAAGTGATAATTATAGCCTTACCTCTCTAACTAATTTTAGTTAATAAACCCTTTGTCCCATGGGGATTGGACTTTATTAGTTTTATCAACCCCCTATCAAGTTTGGGACACAAGTGGATCTTGACTACCATAGATTATTTTACCATATGGACAAAGGTAGTAGCATTAAAATAAGCTAATGAAACTAGTATATTAGACTTCTATGAAGGTTATATTACTATATTTTGGGTCCCTTCAACTATAACTTTTGATAATGTTATGGCTTTTGTAGGATCGAAGATCAGCCAGTGGGTAGTTCAACATACTATTATTCTTAGTACCTCATCAAACTATTATCCATAAGGAAATGGCCTTGTTGATTATACTAATAAGAATTAATTGAAGATAATCTAGAGGATTATATAAGACAATTAGAGATCATGGCATCTCAAATTAAAATTATCTCTATGCACTGACAAGATTACCTATAAAAGATCAATTGCCAATTCTCTGTACAAACTAGTATATGATAGGAAGCAAAAATGCCTATTTCTCTTAAATTCCTTTATTTTAAATTAATGAGTCAACTTAATATTTTAGATACTAAGCCAATGGAAACAATATATGCTAAGCTCAAGGAGCTAGAAAAGACAAAGCATTAGGCTATGTTGTCTAATGAGGCCCATCAGGAAATGACAATGAGATTTTTTGGCAAAAAATTCCAAGAAGTTTCCAAGAAGGATATCTGGTCCTCAAGTGGAGTGAGGATAGAGATAAGCCATGAAAACACACAATGATTTCCAACTCACAAGTATTAATGGTGAAGAATTTGCTATCCTAATCAATGGGATACATCTCAAACACTATTATTAAGGAAAGCTAAGTCCTTTGTACATATTTTTTATTGTTTCTATCCAAGTGTTTTCTAACAAATTAGTTAGTTTCCTTTTTGTTTTTTTCTAAATAAGTGACACTTTCTTGTACAATCGTTCAATAGTTTAGTTGCCTTTGTATTTTAGGTTAGTTTCCCTTTCAATTTGTTTTCTTCCCCTATTGTTGGGATTTTTCTATCTAAGATAAGTGAAGAAGCTATCTTATAGTCATGTAATGGTCCATGTATTATCTATGATGATCCAAGAGTTATGTATATGGTCTGAGTTCTTAAGCGTAGTAGACATGTTGCCTAGCCAAGTTGTTAATGATGTTGTCCATTTTTTGGCCTATGTATAGAGCATTCAAGGACTGAGAAATATTCTTGATTGGGAGAAGGATCCAATGATAAGAAAGGAGGATAATTTTGTTTGTAAACCTTTTAAAACACTTTAAGTCCACTTAAAGTGTAATTTTTCATCTTCTAAGGGTAGGTACAAAGTTATAGAGCCCCCATGAGGTGTCAAAAGTGCTTGGAATAGATATGTAAGTGCATGGAGTTCCTTTAGTTCCTCATTGTGTTCATCTTCACATTTGAGTACAGTGGTAGAAAGTCTAAATAGGAAATTTTAAGAGGCCATATCTCACATGTGTGACAGTCTCAAGAAAAAATGATAACATGGGTTTGTCTAGCTTGGTCCCTAGTTGATACACACTATGTTTTAGATCATCCACTAAAGCATAGAAGAAGTTTTACATGTTTAAAGTTGGCTCGTCATTCAGATTTTTCTAAGTTTCCCATACTTAGCCAAATTGACTAGACCATCATTAGGACATCATGCAGGAATGAATAGATTAGTCAACTTGAGCATTTTATATCTTCACTCAGAGTGATCTTGGGACTAGTAAATAAAATAGGTTCATCCCTTTCAATCTCAAGAACATATCTTTAAAATTTAGTGCCTCCATGAATTTTGTGCTTCAAGTTATAACCCTTCAAATTTGGACCTACAACATAAGACATTCATTCTAAAATCAAAATGAAGATTGAACAAAAATCCATCTTTGCTAAAATTTAGCAGTTTATAAAATTTTAATGATGCTTGCATGAATGTTAAATGATGGTCATGTAGATATAAAAATAAATCTGAGGAAAAAATCATGCAATATTAAAATTGATAGTTTGTAAGACATCAAATACATCCACATGAATGTCAAATGACATTAACATGAACATCAATTTTAAGCAAGGCAAATAACCATCTAGTTTTAAAAGGTCCTTAAAAGGATTGAAATTAGTTGAGATATAATGGTCTATGGGAGACGTCATACTAACACATAAGATCTAATGATCTATGTTGGATTCAACCAAGTCAAAAGGTCCCTATGTTAAATCCTTTAAAGATCTACAAGCTAGACATAATCCAATAATATGGGATAATTAAATCCAATATTTAACATAGCACAAGACCTGATAAAAAGATGAGTCCAAGATAAATCAAGGGATTATGTTCAATTGTACCAATGATTTGACAAAGTGAAATAATTGACAAGAAAGTGAGACCAAGGATATCTATGGTGCACATGAACTCATACATCTTGATTGGATGGCAAGTGTGAGTCAAATTCTTCAGTGAATCTAGAGAGTTAATGGGTCAAGAAAAAGTGGTACAATCACATTTAGTTGACAAAAAATCAATGGTTTATGGGCATCTATGTACAAACAAATCAACAAAGTGAGGTAAAGTCAATAAGTTAGCATATCTATAGAGCCAATGAATATAAAGATATTTGAGCATGATGTAGATAGTCCAAGATGGAAATTAACAACTAATAAGTAAGAGAGATCTTGGGAAATTTTTGACAAAAGTTGAAGAAGTTTAAATAGACCTAGTCAAAATAAATGTCAAAGAGCCAAACTCAAAGTTAAACCAAGGAATAGTGTAGAGACCAAGCATTTCCATTAATGCTTCATACAATAGATCTTTTAGGTCTAATAAAACAAGGTAAAGATAATCTAGTGACCATAAAGAAAAGGTAGGCCATTTGAAAAATTTCATAGATATTATGACTATGTGAAAACCAATGGTCTAAGATTGGTTTTGAGCTATAGTAGACCTGTGTCTCACCTATCATCATTGAATAAATTTTTATGAAGCAAGTATAGTTGGCCACTAATGTAGATGTGGCACTTTTCATCTAGTTCCAAGACATTATCCTCATCAAAAAATCAAGTGGAAGTAGCATGGAGTCCCAAGATGATGACCTAGTGGCCAAATAATGATCAATGGAGCATTAAATTCTTATATAAATCCCTTTGAAGTTATGACCTCTTTCTAAGATCCTAACTCAAATGCATCCTAAAATTAGTGATAATCCATCATAAGTGGTTCATATTTTTCCAACACATATTTATCTCTCTCTCCTTATTTTTATATAAATTTAGGCTTCTAAGCCTTAAAATGATCCTTTATTCCTCTTTTTGGTATGACCAAACTCTACCAAAATTTGTACTGCAACACCTTTTGATGCATTAAAGATTTAATTCCATCATTTAATAAGTTAGATTGAAGTGTGTTATATAAATTCATGCACTATTATTGAGTGAATATATGTTCCTTGATTATGTCTAAGTTTTTCTCACCTTCAAGAAGGGATTAATAGTCTCATATGTCATTATAATCACAATCTATAGTTTATTGTCTAGTTTGAAAGTGGATATTTACCCTCTCTTGTTAATTTGGTAACTAATTAATTATAATATATTTATGTGAGATTGATTTTTTTTTTTTTTTAAAAGTGTCTCATAGTGTGTTTTGTGTGAGTTGGAGTGATCAAATCATTAGTGCATCACTAATTTTTACATACTTGTATAAGTTTTGTCAATTCTCTCTCCCTTTTCCAAGTAAGTGATAGTTTAGGTTTAATGTCGGTGATAGATCCATAAGTAATCCAGCCTTCTCCAAAGGTCTAATACACTTTTAGGATAACCATATCCTAGGATCAGTCCCATATTGGATTAGATTTGAGTTTGAAGATCTGAACAATCCCCTCCTCAACTAGGGTACAAATCTAGAACACCAACATGTAACAAATAGAACCAAACTTTTATCTAGATATTCTCTCCAATATAGGGTCACCCACACCTTGGAGATTTTCCATTGTATCAATAATAGTGATAATATATATAAATTCTTGCAAGGGTGTACTTTTTAGTGATAATAGCAGTCAAAGTAAACCCTAACAAGATCTAAAATATGGTGAAGTGGGAAGTGATAAATACCCTCAAGAATATTCATGGATTTTTTGGGATAGCATGTTACTATATCATATACATAAAAATCATGGTATAAAAATAGTTCCACTCACAACCTTGTTGAATAAATAGTCCTTCCATTGGACTGAACCAACTACCAAGGCATCATGCACCACTCTAGTTTTGTTGACCCATGATTTTTATAAAACATTTATTATTGAATATTATGTATCAAGATATGCCATGGGGGGGAATAATAATTAAATAATGAAGACCCATTACATTTGAGAGTATTCAAATCAAGTGAAAAAAATAGTTCAAGACAATCTATGAGAAAGAGATGATGGATATTATTCATGAAGTCAAGCAATTGAAACCTTATCTGATGGATAGATACTTTCAGGTAAAGATTGATCATGATAGTCTAAAATAATTTTTGGAACAAATATTTCCATCATAAGAACAAAAAAATGGGTGATTAAAATTTTGGTATATGAATTTGAAATAGTCTATAAGAAAAGACAAGATAATTTAGTAGTAGATGCACTTTTCAGGAGGGATGAATCAGTTGAGGCATTGCTATATGAAATGACCATTTATCATGTAGATTGGTAATAATAAGTAAGATACTAATGAAATAATGATAGGGATGTATAGGTTATAACTCGAAATATTCATCATGGTTCAAGTGTTTCTAAAAATTTTGAGTGGAAAAGGAACACATTATGGTATAAACATATATTATTCTTATGTAAGGATTATGTTCTCAAACATAAGATCATTCGAGAGATTCATGCATCTTCAATAGGGGGAATTTAGGATTTGTGAAGACATATAATAAAATAAAAAAATTATTTTATGGAGGAATCAAGGGGCATATATATAATTTTTAGCAGAATGTATGGTTTGTCAATAAAACAAAGGACAAATAATTAAGACACTATGTCTTCTACAACCATTATCCAACCCTAGCTAGCAGTGGGAAGAGGTTTCCATGGATTTTATTATAGGTTTTTTGAGGTATGAAAGTAAAAATATCATCATAGTAGTTGTGGATAGGCTCATAAAATATTTTCATTTTTATTCCTTATCGCAACCACTTTTATCTCAACAAATACCTTGAAGGGTATCTTCATTGTTTTACATTAGATAAACAGGAACACTGGGTCCATTGGTTGCCACTAGAAGAATGGTGTTAAAACACTTCCTTCCATAACTAGATTAAAATTTGTCCCTTTATATAAATTTATGGATATCATACCTCATCCATCACTTCATCTTTGAAGGTGAAACCCAAGGTTCAAGCTATTAAGCAACGTATTTAATATCAATAAGAAGCACTAGCTAGTTTAAGGGAGAATTTAGTAACGACACACAATAAAATGAAGTAAGAATATACTTTAAAATATAGTTATAGGAATTTTTATATTGGTGATTTCATTTTTTTGTGATTTCATCCATATATTTATTTGAAACAATAGAAAAAGGTTGAGAAATTTTATCATGAGCATTATATCCCTTATCATATCTTATAGAAAACTGGTAGTGTGGCATATAACCTATAACTACCCAAATCCACCCACATATATATATTATTAAATGTATATTTATTGAATAAGGTCATTGTATATATAGTTATGACCCAAAATAAGTTACCTAAAATGGATGAATAAAGGAGAACCATTATGTAACTTGAGGATATCCTTCACACACACACACACACACACACACACACACACACACACACACACACACACACACACACACACAAAGGCTATGACCAAGAGAGACTATGGAGTATTTGATTAGATGTAAGAGTATTAATCATGAATATGAAACATGAAAAGATTAATATTTATTTTAAAATCATATAAATCTGATTTAACATTGACGGTAATATTTTCTTAAGGTGAGGGGAATGTTATGCCCTTAACCTATAAGGTATTTCGAGATATGTGTGGCTCAATTTCATCTTTACCTTTCATATCATCTTATTGAATTTATCTATGTTGTTAGTATTTTTGCCTATAGAATAACCATGGATAATTAAAATATATATATATGAGTTAGTGGTTAGTCTTTTATCATCATATTTTTAATTATGTTTTTATTGCAATGTTGTGGAGGTTTTCCCCTCAAAGCAACTCATCATAATTATTAATTATTCTACTCTATTATTAATTATTGTTATGGATTTTTTTTCTTAATTATTTGATATATTATTCCATTATTTCAAACATCTAAGTAATTTAAATACAACTTTCCTCCAATTCAATTAGTTTTTGTTGTAGTTCGGCCTATATACTATCTAGTCTAGTATCCAGTCTTTTAACATGAATTTTCTTTTGTTCCATTAAATTCTAGAGAGAATAATTTTATTATCCCTATAATTTTACTTATGTTTTTAATTTTATATTATTTTATTCAAATTCACTTAGATTTTATTACATGCTTCTTACCATAGTGTCTTTTTATTATATACATTTTCTAAGAGATAAATTTTCAAGTCTTATAACTCCTATTCACCCTAATACCACTCAATATGTTTACTGATTCTTCAATATTAAATCCTAAACCCTCCCTCATTTTTAATTTTTTAATGTCTATTAAAATTTTCATGACATAAGGGTGTTTTATATCCTTAGTGTCACTATTTATCCATTCCCTTAAAATTATTTTTATGTCCCAAGTAAATTAGTGTGCATAATTTACTTTCTCATTATTTTTTAATATTACCTAGTACTAAAATAAAATTTGTATAAAATAAACTAGGATATTTATTTTGAAAAACATATCTTCTTACCATATCATTAGCCTTGTGCCATGAAGAACTTATCTTTCCACTAAAATAACCTCAAGTTGGAGTTATTCCCTGTGATTCTTCTTGGCATCAAACACCTAAAAAAATTCCTAAATGAATTTTTTTTTATAATCCTCTTCAAATTTATGAATATATTATCCTTACAATTAAATAATTTTATATATTTATTAATGTTGTCTATAAACACCATAATGGTGACTCCTACCTCTATGCTTCCATCTATAAAATCTTAATTTTTAGTTGGGATATAGTTTTCTACAGATTGGTGCAACTCATTTGTATTTCCACCCATAACCATCATGTAAAATTAAAATAAACTCACCCTCATTAACACATCATTTAGTTATTTATAACTTTGAATCAATTCCCCACCATCTTATTGCTTTTGTATTTGATGTATCCATATTTTCCTTTACCCAACACTTATTTTATTCATTGGATACACTTCTATGGTGATTTTCTCCACCCAATTATTCTTCCCCTTCCATCATCCTATTTATTGTATTATCTACACAATAAAATATAATTTTGGTATCATGATAATATATCTACATAATAATGTCTAATTTTAGATTCACATTTACAATATCTTCATGTGAGAAGGTACATTAATATTGATCTAATTTAGATGTATTGTATAACATGCCTTTGTTAATTTTAATTCTTCAATTGGTTAACATTTACATATATAATATTTCAATTACACACTTTACTTATTCTGATATGGTTCAATCAATCTATTAGACCACAAAATTTATTCGCATACCAACTACTAGTATAAATTATTGTTTTTAGGTGAAAAAATAAGCATTATATCACAATAAATGTTAACTAGTAGGTAAATACATAAGTATCATATCCTAATATGTATTCCTCTACTAGTGAATACATTTTATGGTTTGAAACATTCAATTGTACTAGTGTATAACATATGTAAGTGTAATCATTATGTTTTTATATTTATTAATTTTAATTCACAATACTCACATGTGAAATTTATAATCATTCATCATAAAAAAATAATTAATTAATGATGTCACTATCATTTATTCATGTGGAAAAATATTTAGTTTAGTAGGTCACCATCATTATTAAGGACTAAATAGTTAGGAAAGAAGGTATAGTAACCAAATGTGTTAATTGAAGGAAGTTTTTGTATATATTTACACTTTAAAGGAAACCATAATAGTCATATATTTATTCACTTTGAAAAATGCCACCAAAAGGATTAAGGGGAAAACATAAATGATATTGTGATTGCATTAGATTATCAAAGAAAATAAAGATATCATTAGTGT